>CM049182.1:24892621-24978396 GCA_026770425.1 Boechera divaricarpa | reverse complement strand
TTTAGGGTTGAGGCCTAACCACCTCAAAGAAATGGATTGTGCAAAAGGTTTATGGATGCTCTGTCATTGCTTCCCGCCCTGTCATGAGCCAAATCGAGTACTCGGCGCCACTCAGCACACAGACAGATGTTTCCTCACGATTCTTCTTAACGACCACATTGGAGGACTCCAAGTTCTCCACGATGGATACTGGATCGATGTTACTCCTGATCCCGAAGCTTTTATCATTAACGTTGGAGATCTTCTACAAGCAAGTTCTTTTTATACTTGAAATAAAATGGCCTATATAAACCCATAAGGAAAAGAAAAAATGTGTAACAGTCTTCATTTTTTGCAGCTTATAACGAATGACAAGTTTGTAAGTGTGGAGCATAGAGTTTTGGCACATGGAGGTGAAGAGCCACGGATATCGGTCGGGTGTTTCGTTGTGCATACTTCACCAAGTTCGACAGTATATGGACCCATTAAAAAGCTTTTGTCTGAACAAAACCCTCCCAAGTATAGAGACACCATTGTGGAAGCCTCCAATCACTATGTGGCCAGAAAACTTAATGGGAATGCTTCCTTGGACCATTTAAGGATCTGAAAAAATGGTGAACTCATATCTCCGAGGTTTTTGTTAGTTTATAATTGAGTTCGGTGGTACGTTATTTACTTATTGTGTAAGTTTGTATGTTGTATGAAAAGGTGTTTGTAAGAGTCGTGACTTTAGGTTGGGTAGTTTTGTCTCAATTTCAAAAGTCACATTGTTTAGTTAAGTATTGTCGAAACTATATAAGTGTACTTGTATTGTCTTAATAAAATCAACAGTTAGTACTCTTTTTCCCAGAGTTGGGATTTTCCAACTTTGGGTTTTAATGAGGCTACGGTTTATTATCGCTAAAAGAGTCCGATTCTAATTTCTACCTCAGCTACTAGATGCATTTATCGTAAAAACGTTTATTTTTTGCCATTATTATAATTTAACATTTATACAAATTAAAATCAACAGTTTCAGTCTTGCTCTGTTTTTTCTTTCTTTGTCGACGTTAGTTAATTAACAGAACAACTTTGATTACAATCATAATTTGTTCCCTTTCTTTTGCAACAAGTGAAACGCTTGTTGTGTTCTGTGGAAGAAGAAGCAATAGCTTCTAACATTCTTGAGTTTCCAATAAAAAATTTGTGCACATAGATGTACCACGTACAATAAGGTTTTTGAGAGTATCACATGTACTAATTCCTAATAAGTTGCCTATTCCACATTTGGTCTAAAATATTATTGTGTATCCAATAATTTATATATTCAAACCATCAATATCTTTGAACGTTTCATTCAATAATTTTTGAGTTATGAGTTCTGATCGCATGTTTCTTCATGTACAGACCAATCAAAGAACTTCCGTTTGAACAAAATCAGCCAAAAGTAGTAGAACAGAACCTCTAGATTTGAACAGCGTACGGATCTGAAAGTGGCTATCATTTCATGATCATCATGAACCAACATTTAATTATTTTGCTATATATATTCTTCTACGTATCATTGCTCATAAGTCATGATAACCATATATGTAGAGTATTGTTGCTCAGTGCGAATGCCAACATTACCTCCATAGATACTACACGATGTTATTATATGCAAACAAAGATCTCTGCCACGCTCTATCAAGAAGTTTAACTCACACCAAGCACATTTCAACACACCTGCACAATCCGTGTGAATATTTTCTTTACAAATAATTGAGGATGAAAATGGAAGAAAAAGGATTCAAATATAAAATTAAAAGAGAGAGAAATAAAACAAGACAAAGGCTGTGAAATGCATATTGCATTCAATAGAAACAAAACAAAACAATCCGACTGCCGAGGAAATCTTTGATATAGATCATGTTTGTATTGGACGGTATTGTTAATTGTCTCCTCATCTGCTCCACAACGTGCATGGTGCACATATACTCTATGTCATATAGTGTCACACTTTATTCTTCTGTGTTTGAGGTTTGATATGAACACTAAGCTACCCATAAGAACTTACCAGATACATGCTTTACTTTTTAAGGGATATTTCAACTTCCAAGTGTGAGTTTGGAGTAGCGGAAAATCTGGTCCATAAACTTGCGATGATTTACCAAAAAATGGTTTGTTATGCCCTATCTAATATTCCGTTTTAGCCGTTTATTTTTCTGATTTTGTAAAATGTCATCCTAACGTAATCCCGTTTGCATACTCCTAATCGAAATGCCTCAAATGATCAAAATATCTTCCAGAACAATAAGTTTTGAAAAGTAAATCTATGTTCCACATTCTATTCGATTGATCAATTAATTGATTAACTGTCAAATTGGGATAAACATCCAACATCTCCTACAACCCGAAAATTCATATTTTACAACAAGAAGTCAAATGACTATACAACAAGAAACCCAATAACTTATACAACAAGGAATAATTTGGGTCACAGATGTTACAATTCTCCCCACTAAAATAGATTCGTCCCCGAATCTCAAGTCTCAGCTTGCTTTTCAAACCACTTGGAGAATTGTGCTTTTATCCTCGCCTCAGATTCCCAAGTCTCCTCATCCACCCCATTACAATCCTACAAGACCTTTATCTCAGGAGTTTTCTTCCTCCTATCCGCTTTCATTATGCGCCCCAGAATCTTAACAGGTCTTGCTGCAATCGTCATATTCGGTCTTAAATCAGATGGGATTTCAGCTAACACATGATCATCCCTATGCAAGCATTTCTTCAACATCGACACATGAAAGACTTTATGAAATGCTCGCATAGCAGCAGTAATTCCAGCCTATACGCAACAGGTCCAACCCGTTCCAACACTGAACGGCCCCAAATATCTTGGATTCAGCTTACTTTCTGAGATTGATCTGCTAGGACCTTTCAGCATTGCCATCTTGAGATAAACCAAATCGCCAACGACAAACTCCAGCTCTTTTTACGATTATCAGCATAGCTCTTTTATCTATCCTGAGCTTCTTTCATATTCAACTTCAAGATTCGGATTTTCTCCGTAGTCTCCTGCACAAAACTCTCGCCAAACATGCTTCGCTCCCCACTTGAGTCCAATATAATGGCGTCCTACATGGCCTACCATAAAGAGCTTCATATGTTGTCATTACAATACTAGCTTGATAACTATTATTATATGTGAACTCCACCAAGTTCAGTTTACATAATTTTAATATTGAAGTGGACTTGACACTCTTAACAAAAATGTGGGTTTTTTCAATCACATCATGTCTTTTAAATTAATAGAAAAAATAAATTATCCCCTCTTGAATTAAAGTGAATTAAGGAGGAAACAGAGACTATTAAAAACTACTAGGTCGTTGATAAAAAATTAGCTTTAGTTTAAAAAAATTCAAATGACCTAAATATTACATCAACCGAGTGTTTAACCAACCGATCTTGTTGTAAAACTCTGATGGATTTATATAATTTATATTATTGATGCTGAAATTGTCTTAAAGACAAGCCTGAGCCACTAATGAAAAACAAGAAAAATCAGAAAATTGGAAAAAAAACTAATCAATTAAAGAACTCAACAATTGCATGACAGAAAAAAAAAAAAAAAAAAAAAAAGATAACTAACCATTGGCAGTTCTCAACAATTGCTGTTTTCATGAACTTACATGTTGTTATTAATGTTGTTTATAATCTGAATTGCACAACTCTTTCAATTATTGTGAAAAGTTTCATCCACAAATAACCATTGGCTGTAATCATCACAAAAAGTACCAAAGCCATGAATCCTACGTTTTACTACGTTTTTCTTCTCTAGTTTAAGATTCAAAAATTCGAAATTGAACAGAAATTTGTCTCTCCCTTTTTTCGTTTATAGATAGGAACATTTTAACAACCACATATATATAAGTCAATGATCTAACAAGGCAAAATTTCTACAAATGATAAAACGTGTTTCATGCAGATATGGTCAAGTGAAACTGTTGAAGAAAACTGAGAAAAATCAATATTTATGATGTTAACTTCATTAGAAGAATGTTCCTTGTTTATTGTAATGAAGATAACTCTTATGATTTTGTGTTAGTTTCCGGGTTTCTGCTTTTGGATTTCTTGGGCTACTCTAATAGATAACAGATTTTTTTAAAAGATCATATTATCGAGAAATTAAAGTTGCCAATATCGCGAAAGAAAATTTCTTCACTCCAAGCATTACATCCACTCATTAAAAATAAAAGTTTTATCCTGGTGTTATCCTTATATACACTACTCCAAACTAACATGAAATACACATGGCATTGAATATTGAACTTATATATGGATATTTACCTAGATAAAGACAAATACATGACATGTATGGATTAGAATCAAAGTATTATCAATAATTTCGATTACGTGTCCCGTTTTGGTTGGTTTAATCAAATTGAACTGCAATAGACACTAAAAAAACCATAAACAAATCTTGGTTTGCATTATTTGCAATTTTTCTATATCTGATAATGTAATTAAAACCATCGAACGAAACATAATCGTTTAAAAAAATTGGAGCTGTAATTAAGTTGTTAGCAACGGATAAAATTGAAAACATACTAAATTAACTAGAATAGTAGATTAAGTTCTCATACTTTAAAAGTAAAAGAAAAGAAAAATCAAAATCCAAAATCCGGACGTGGTGACACAGTGATCTCGACTCTAAAAGCTAAGGGCATGATTAATGGAGAAACACTTTATGGGTTTCTTAATATTTTTATAATATTAAATTCTTAAGAGATACTTTCTTAAGTATCTAAAATAAGAAACTATCTACATTGGTTTCTAAAAATATAATAAATTTAATCATTAAAATAATTAAGAAACTCACCTAAGAACCTCCTAAGAACCCCAATAATCATGGTCTAAGAGCGTAAATTTGCTATAGCTCTAGGTTGGATTATACTGTAGACAAACACTATATGTTGGTCACTTAATCACTTGGTGTCGGTGCGAATGTCTTATACGTTGGTCACTTAACCACTTAGTGTCGGTGCGAATGTCTTATCCGTGATGAGTTTGCAGAAAAGTTATTTTTAAGAGATTTGACAAAACCGAGCTTAACCAGAATAATAATATACAAAATTACACGTCAAAGAAACGTGTGTACTATGCTTAGCCACCTCGTCGGCGTCGAGAGAGGCCCCAAACCTCGCTTCCCGTTTTCTTTCTTTCTCCGGCGGCTATCCTTACGGCGGGAGTAAGGCGGAGCTTCGTTTCGGTCTTGGTGTCTTGGTGGCTCCTCCTCCCCAGTTGGTGCTCCTAGGGCGATGGTGGAGTCTCGGTTGCTTCACAGCCACTCGGTTGCTTCACAGCCACTCGGCTGTGTCTTCGCGACCTCGTGAAGTGCCCGGGGCTCCGGTGATTCTCTGCGGCGATTCAAGGAGGAGGTTGCTTCGGCGAGCTCTACGGCCCTACCACTATTGGAGGGCGGCGGTGGGGGCCTGATGAGGCTAGTCAATGATTTCCGATCTTCTTTTTATTCGCTTAGAGTGGCTGTCGGCTCTGCGCAGCGTCAGGATTGCTCCAGCCTTAGGTTGCGGCGTAAGCCTCCCGCAGGCGTTGGTGTCCCTTTAACTGCATCGGAGTCCGCCTATCCTCCCTCAGCATCCGCCCGGCTTCGATCTCGCCGCCCTCCTTCATATTTAGGAAACTCTCAGGAAGTTGCAGGAATCGTCTGTTCAAGGGATTTGGGATGGTTCCTTGGCAACTTGTAGGTCTTCCGGATTCTAATATGTGCTCGGGATCTCGAGTCGGCCACTCCTGGTGGCTCCGGTTGATCTACTCATTTTCTTATTGATGTTCACTTTTCATTAGTTTGTGATGCTTTGTTTGGCTTAGTTTTTTTTGGTTTTTTTGTTTTCTTTGTTTTTCTCTTAATTTATGTCACAAATCGAAAAATGTTATAAAATTTAACATTTTACCAATAGGAAAAACGATCTATTTCCCATGAACAGTAACGAAATCACGACAGATCCCCGTGAAACTTTGAGCTCGTGCCATTTTCCCCTAATCTATTCTTCTAATCCTTATTCCCTCGAAATCGAAAGTTTTCGAGCTAATTCCCCATTTTCGATCTAATTCTCCATATTTCTGGATTTAATCGGTTTAACCGATCCAATTGAATACCCGAGTAAAACTAACCCAATCCTTAACCGAAAGACCAATTTTAGTCGAACCCAAACCTTAACCACTTCTTCTTCTTCTTCTTCTTAAGAAACGATCTCCACCTTCATACCATAACCATGAAGATTCTCATATTACTTCCGCCATTAAAGTTTCTTGGTCTCACCAATCAATCAATTCCGATGGTAGTAAAGAGAATCAGTTTCCAATTTTGGTTACTTTTTGACTTAATTAAGCTAAATTTCCGAAATGGAGATAATGTTAAGCTACTTTTTGTCTTCTATGTGCTTAATTATCCAAATCTAAACCCATTAGCACTAACTTTAGGTTTTCTCCTTAGCAACAATAAAGCCAATACCGACATGAATTCTAAAATTCCACACAACAATAAACAAAACAAGTGATCATGAAAAAAAGAGACTCCATTATAATATAACGGACTGTAGTGGACGGTCCCATCTTAGCGGTCTATCTCGTGCTTTCATTTTCCAGTCTCCACGTATTAAATACGTGCAATTAAGGTTTCTAGACCGGTAAACACTAACCGGATGAAATAAGGAAATATGACCAGTTCCTTTTGTTTTGTTATATAAAGGGAGAGGCCAAAGAGCTTTATTAACAAGCACAACACTAGGGCATACAATACAAGGCTGTTCTTTCTTGTTTTCTTTGTATATTAGAAAAAAGAAGAGAAACAGAGAGACACCATGACGGGAGAATATGACCGTGCTGGTGAGTTAAAAGCATTCGACGAGATGAAGACCGGCGTGAAGGGTCTCGTCGAAGCAGGAATCACAGAGATACCGCGCATTTTCCACAACCCGGATGCTGCAATAACAAACCCTAAGCATTCCTCGACAGAGGTGATGATTCCAACAATCGATCTTGAAGGTGGCGTGTTCGAATCCGCGGTCGTGCGAGAGAGTGTGGTTGCAAAGGTTAAAGAAGCGATGGAGAAGTTTGGATTTTTCAAGGCTATCAACCATGGGGTTCCACTCGATGTGATGGAGAAGATGAGAAATGGGATTCGTGGGTTTCACGAGCAAGATCCAGAAGTGAGGAAAACGTTCTATAGCCGAGAAAAAACCAAAAAGGTTAAGTATCACTCTAATAGTGATCTCTTTCAATCTCCTGCTGCGAGTTGGAGAGATACCTTAAGTTGTGCAATGGCTCCTGATGTTCCAAAAGCAGAGGAGTTACCAGAGATTTGTCGGTACGAATACGATTTCTTCTATTTCTAATCTAAAAGAAAGAAGAATACGTTAAACTCTTGGTTAGTACAAAGATTCAAACTTTAATTTGATGCGTTTTGAAAGTTGATTGGTGTGAATTGTTTAGGGAGATCATGTTGGAGTACTCAAAAGAAATGATGAAGTTAGCGGAGTTAATGCTTGAACTTTTATCAGAAGCTTTAGGGTTGAGGCCTAACCACCTCAAAGAAATGGATTGTGCAAAAGGTTTATGGATGCTCTGTCATTGCTTCCCGCCCTGTCATGAGCCAAATCGAGTACTCGGCGCCACTCAGCACACAGACAGATGTTTCCTCACGATTCTTCTTAACGACCACATTGAGGACCTCCAAGTTCTCCACGATGGATACTGGATCGATGTTACTCCTGATCCCGAAGCTTTTATCATTAACGTTGGAGATCTTCTACAAGCAAGTTCTTTTTATACTTGAAATAAAAATGGCCTATATAAACCCATAAGGAAAAGAAAAAAATGTGTAACAGTCTTCATTTTTGCAGCTTATAACGAATGACAAGTTTGTAAGTGTGGAGCATAGAGTTTTGGCACATGGAGGTGAAGAGCCACGGATATCGGTCGGGTGTTTCGTTGTGCATACTTCACCAAGTTCGACAGTATATGGACCCATTAAAAAGCTTTTGTCTGAACAAAACCCTCCCAAGTATAGAGACACCATTGTGGAAGCCTCCAATCACTATGTGGCCAGAAAACTTAATGGGAATGCTTCCTTGGACCATTTAAGGATCTGAAAAAAATGGTGAACTCATATCTCCGAGGTTTTTGTTAGTTTATAATTGAGTTCGGTGGTACGTTATTTACTTATTGTGTAAGTTTGTATGTTGTATGAAAAGGTGTTTGTAAGAGTCGTGACTTTAGGTTGGGTAGTTTTGTCTCAATTTCAAAAGTCACATTGTTTAGTTAAGTATTGTCGAAAACTATATAAGTGTACTTGTATTGTCTTAATAAAATCAACAGTTAGTACTCTTTTTCCCAGAGTTGGGATTTTCCAACTTTGGGTTTTAATGAGGCTACGGTTTATTATCGCTAAAAGAGTCCGATTCTAATTTCTACCTCAGCTACTAGATGCATTTATCGTAAAAACGTTTATTATTTTCTTGCCATTATTATAATTTAACATTTATACAAATTAAAATCAACAGTTTCAGTCTTGCTCTGTTTTTTCTTTCTTTGTCGACGTTAGTTAATTAACAGAACAACTTTGATTACAATCATAATTTGTTCCCTTTCTTTTGCAACAAGTGAAACGCTTGTTGTGTTCTGTGGAAGAAGAAGCAATAGCTTCTAACATTCTTGAGTTTCCAATAAAAAATTTGTGCACATAGATGTACCACGTACAATAAGGTTTTTGAGAGTATCACATGTACTAATTCCTAATAAGTTGCCTATTCCACATTTGGTCTAAAATATTATTGTGTATCCAATAATTTATATATTCAAACCATCAATATCTTTGAACGTTTCATTCAATAATTTTTGAGTTATGAGTTCTGATCGCATGTTTCTTCATGTACAGACCAATCAAAGAACTTCCGTTTGAACAAAATCAGCCAAAAGTAGTAGAACAGAACCTCTAGATTTGAACAGCGTACGGATCTGAAAGTGGCTATCATTTCATGATCATCATGAACCAACATTTAATTATTTTGCTATATATATTCTTCTACGTATCATTGCTCATAAGTCATGATAACCATATATGTAGAGTATTGTTGCTCAGTGCGAATGCCAACATTACCTCCATAGATACTACACGATGTTATTATATGCAAACAAAGATCTCTGCCACGCTCTATCAAGAAGTTTAACTCACACCAAGCACATTTCAACACACCTGCACAATCCGTGTGAATATTTTCTTTACAAATAATTGAGGATGAAAATGGAAGAAAAAGGATTCAAATATAAAATTAAAAGAGAGAGAAATAAAACAAGACAAAGGCTGTGAAATGCATATTGCATTCAATAGAAACAAAACAAAACAATCCGACTGCCGAGGAAATCTTTGATATAGATCATGTTTGTATTGGACGGTATTGTTAATTGTCTCCTCATCTGCTCCACAACGTGCATGGTGCACATATACTCTATGTCATATAGTGTCACACTTTATTCTTCTGTGTTTGAGGTTTGATATGAACACTAAGCTACCCATAAGAACTTACCAGATACATGCTTTACTTTTTAAGGGATATTTCAACTTCCAAGTGTGAGTTTGGAGTAGCGGAAAATCTGGTCCATAAACTTGCGATGATTTACCAAAAAATGGTTTGTTATGCCCTCTATCTAATATTCCGTTTTAGCCGTTTATTTTTCTGATTTTGTAAAATGTCATCCTAACGTAATCCCGTTTGCATACTCCTAATCGAAATGCCTCAAATGATCAAAATATCTTCCAGAACAATAAGTTTTGAAAAGTAAATCTATGTTCCACATTCTATTCGATTGATCAATTAATTGATTAACTGTCAAATTGGGATAAACATCCAACATCTCCTACAACCCGAAAATTCATATTTTACAACAAGAAGTCAAATGACTATACAACAAGAAACCCAATAACTTATACAACAAGGAATAATTTGGGTCACAGGATGTTACAATTCTCCCCACTAAAATAGATTCGTCCCCGAATCTCAAGTCTCAGCTTGCTTTTCAAACCACTTGGAGAATTGTGCTTTTATCCTCGCCTCAGATTCCCAAGTCTCCTCATCCACCCCATTACAATCCTACAAGACTTTTATCTCAGGAGTTTTCTTCCTCCTATCCGCTTTCATTATGCGCTCCAGAATCTTAACAGGTCTTGCTGCAATCGTCATATTCGGTCTTAAATCAGATGGGATTTCAGCTAACACATGATCATCCCTATGCAAGCATTTCTTCAACATCGACACATGAAAGACTTTATGAAATGCTCGCATAGCAGCAGGCAATTCCAGCCTATACGCAACAGGTCCAACCCGTTCCAACACTCGGAACGGCCCCAAATATCTTGGATTCAGCTTACTTTCTGAGATAGATCTGCTAGGACCTTTCAGCATTGCCATCTTGAGATAAACCAAATCGCCAACGACAAACTCCAGCTCTTTTTTACGATTATCAGCATAGCTCTTTTATCTATCCTGAGCTTCTTTCATATTCAACTTCAAGATTCGGATTTTCTCCGTAGTCTCCTGCACAAAACTCTCGCCAAACATGCTTCGCTCCCCCACTTGAGTCCAATATAATGGCGTCCTACATGGCCTACCATAAAGAGCTTCATATGTTGTCATTACAATACTAGCTTGATAACTATTATTATATGTGAACTCCACCAAGTTCAGTTTACATAATTTTAATATTGAAGTGGACTTGACACTCTTAACAAAAATGTGGGTTTTTTCAATCACATCATGTCTTTTAAATTAATAGAAAAATAAATTATCCCCTCTTGAATTAAAGTGAATTAAGGAGGAAACAAGGACTATTAAAAACTACTAGGTCGTTGATAAAAAAAATTAGCTTTAGTTTAAAAAAAAAATTCAAATGGCCTAAATATTACATCAACCGAGTGTTTAACCAACCGATCTTGTTGTAAAACTCTGATGGATTTATATAATTTATATTATTGATGCTGAAATTGTCTTAAAGACAAGCCTGAGCCACTAATGAAAAAACAAGAAAAATCAGAAAATTGGAAAAAAAAACTAAACAATAAAAGAACCCAACAATTGCATGAAAGAAAAAAAAAAAAAAAAAAAACAAAAGATAACTAACCATTGGCAGTTCTCAACAATTGCTGTTTTCATGAACTTACATGTTGTTATTAATGTTGTTTATAATCTGAATTGCATAACTCTTTCAATTATTGTGAAAAGTTTCATCCACAAATAACCATTGGCTGTAATCATCACAAAAGTACCAAAGCCATGAACAGAGCCGGCCCACACGGTATAAGCAGCCAAGTTCATGCTTGCGGCCGACAATTTATATAAAAAATTTCGGCCTTAAAATTTGTGTTCGCTATGTAGTCTAGTGCTAGAAACTCTGAGGCTATTTGTTCGTGTTCTAGGTTCGATTCCACTTCAGGTACACGTTTTTTTTTTTTTTTTAAAAACTTCAAACAATTAATTAATAAATTGTAAAACAAAAACTAAACGATCATTAATATAAAATCCTTAAAAAATGGAAAAAAAAATCCAGTTAACCTAATTATCTAAATCACCGTCGTCGTTTCATCTTCTATGTTCCATCTTCTTCCTTCTTCCTCCTCTAGCATCTGCTTCACAAATCACAATCTTTGTTTCTAAAATTGTCATCCTTTTCTCAAATCAACGATTCAGCCTCTTTGTTTAACAATTTTGCAGAATTCATCTCATAAATTCAGTTTTCATTCGGTAAATTTTTTCTCTGTCAGTTTTTTAAACTTATTGATCACGGCTTCTTTAAAATCATATAGATGTGCTTGTTTTTCAGTTTTGGTTCAAATCCTTATTAACTCTTGTGTAAAGTTTTCTTTTTTGAAACAAAGACCCTACAAAACAAGTTTCTTATAAATTTCTCTGTTTTGTTCTCCTTGATTACAGTATATTTCAATAAAGCCATGGAGAAATTGAGTGTTGGTGAAGATCAAGGAGGCAAAGGAAAAGACTCTAGGAGGTATCTTAGTTCCTTAGATTTCTAAACTATCTTTAGATTTCTGGAAAAGTGCAAAAACTCAGAAAAGTTTATTTTGGAGTTCGGTTAATGAACAAAATAAAACCTCTTTGTACTTGTTCTCCGAAGACTTATGTAGAAATCATGTAAAGTAGGCTGCCTAGGCATACGTTTATTGTTGGCTTAAGTAACAAGAGTAGAGTTGTGACTTGTGAGAAACGTTTAGATTTGTCCATCAACTTTATATTATTGATTTTTAGGATTTAAGAAATCAGTTTAGTCAGATATAAATTTGTCCATCAGATATAAATTTGTATTCTATTTGTTTTGGTCGACTTGGTTTATTTTCCCACTTTTAGAATTGTTTTAAGAATCATGAACCTAACCAAAGTGTTCTTTCTCGTTGGTTGTATTATTAATTTATTATTGAAGTATATCATCTTGATTCTTATACACCAAACATACAAAAACTCCCATTTGTTTATTTCTACGAGATATCTGTTGCATTTATACGTTTTAGAGATTCTAATTAGAAACTTTGAAGATCACTTCCTTAAGACTCTGAACTATATATCTCTGTTCATATCTCTGTTTATGCTAATTTTTGTTTGTTATCTTTTATAGTGATTCATATATTTAACAATTTTTTATTGCAGCAAGAAGTCTTCAAAACGTATAAAAAGTGAGATGGGAGGTGCAGAAAAATAAGAAGAAAGAAGAGACAAGAAGCACTAACAAGATCTATGACTAATTCGATGTTAAGGTATGTTATACGACCTGAAACTTCGAACATTGATGAGACTTTAGAGGATGAGATCAATAGGAACGGTGATGAGGTTGATATTTCAGAAAATGCCCAAGTTAGAAATGGGGATAAGCGTGAGTGTAAAGAGAATGAGAATGGGAATGAGAATGAGAATGAGAATGAGAATGAGAATGAGAATGGTAAAGAGAACGAGAATGAGAATGAAGAGGAGAACGCCGATGATGTTAGGGAATATCAAATCTCTGGGGATGTTAGTGATCCTGGAAATTGGGAAAAATTGATAATAAACTGAGAGATTTTTGGTTGAGAAAGGTCCAGTGACAAGGCTTCCGATTGAATATCATTTTCCAAGAGATCATATTGGAAGATGTTTTTCTCATTCATCTTACACAAGAAAAATAAGGAATGGAGAGAAGCAAGATAGGAGATGGTTAGTTTACTCAAAAATAAAAGATAAAATCTTTTGTTTTTGTTGTAAGTTATTCACGGAAGACAAAAATGCTAATCAATTAGCAACTATTGGATACAATGACTGGAGAAATGTTTCACAAATGCTCAGAGAACATGAGAAAAGTCATAAGCATATCATATGCATGACTAATTGGATTGAGCTAGAAGTAAGACTACAAACAAATCAGACTATTGATAAGCATATGCAGGAAGAGATCAACAAAGAAAAAGCACATTGGAGAGCTGTGTTGTTGAGGATCATTGCAGTGGTAAAGGGTCTTGCTAAAAACAATTTATCATTTCGTGGAAGAAGTGAAAAGATACGGGTGGATGGTAATGGAAATTTTTTGGGCATGATTGAGGCGATTGCAGATTTTGATCTTGTGATGAAAGAACATGTTAGACGAGTTGAAAACATGAAACTCATAATCATTATATGAGTCACAAAATTCAGAACGAGTTGATAGAGATGCTTGGGAATGAGGTTAGACAAATGATCTTAAAGAAGATTTATTATGCAAAGTATTTTTCTGTTATTCTTGATACTACTCCCGATATCAGTAAGGGATCAGATGTCGCTAATTATCCGATGTGTGGATATTTCTGAGACTTCGCCAAAGATTGAAGAATTTATTTTAACGTTCATTGAAGTCAAAGACAAAACCGGAGAAGGGCTTTTGAGACCCTTCAAATTGTGTTACTAGATCTTGGATTGAGTATTGATGATGTTAGAGGACAAGGTTATGATAATGGGTCAAACATGAAAGGGAAAAATAAAGGAGTGCGTAAGAGATTGCTTGAAATTAATCCTAGAGCTGTTTACACACCATGTAGTTGTCACAGCCTAAATCTCGCTTTCCCGAGATATTGCTTTCCTTCGTCAACAATAAATAGCGGTATCATTTTTTGGAATTGTTCAGTGTATCTATTGTTTGTTTGCCTCTTCGACAAATAAGTGTGAAGTTTTCAGAGAGATTTTGAATGGTATTGCCGTTAAACCATTATCACATAACTCGTTGGGAGAGCCGCGTTAAAAGCGTTAAAGCAATACGATTTCAAGCTCTACAGATTAAAAATGCTTTGTTTCACTTGGTTGAAAATAGTGATAATCCAAAAACAAGAAGCGAGGTTGAGTCTCTTGCATTGAGCGATATCCATGGAATTAGGAGTTTTGAGTTTTGTTTGGGATGATTATTTGGTATGAACTCTTGTTTGTAGTTAATAAAGTAAGTAAGTTCCTCCAATCAAGATATGGATATTGATATTGCTATTGCTCAACTGAAAGGTCTTGTTTTTTTTGAAAATACAGGGAAACAAAGCTTTCAAGCAGAAAGGTAGAAGCTGAACGAATTGTTATAGATATGAAAATTGATCCTGTATTTTCTGTGAAAGCAAAGCGTCTTAGTAAAAGAAAACGGTATCATGATGAAGAGCCTGAAAATTTTGGGGATGATGTAATATTGACACCGTAAGAAGATTTCAGAATCAACTACTTCATCAAAATCATTGATCAAGGTTTGGTTTCTTTTGAAACAAGGTTTGATCAACTTCAAAGTTATGAAAAGAATTTTGGATTTTTATGACTTGAAGAAGCTAAAGTTGGCGGATGATGACAAGTTGATGGCCTCTTGCTAACCTTGAAGTTTATCTAAAGCATGATACTCATTCTGATCTTGATGGTAATGATCTATTTTTGGAGCTGAAGCTTTTAAGAGGGGTTTTACCTAAAGAGATTAAGAAGGTTGTTGAGGTCTTAGATTTTTTGAAAAAGATGGAAAGTTGTTATCCAAATGCATGGACTGCATATCGCATAATGATGACAGATTCTAGTTTACATTTGCTTTGCGGAAAGAAGTTTTTCAAAGTGAAGCTCATAAAATCTTATCTACGGTCGACTATGTCACAAGAAAGGCTGAATGGATCGTCGATATTGTCCATTAAAAGGGATATGGCGGAAAAACTTGACTATGAAAGTTTGATGGATGAGTCGTAAAGTAAAATGCAATGAGAATCATATTTAAAAAGAAAAATATTGATATCTGATGCTTTAAATTTTGTAGTGTTTTTGCCTTTTGTTAAACATTTTCAGTTTTTTTGTTTAGATCAAATTTTTATTATTATTATAAGCATGTTCAAAGTGGCCTTTTTTTCCGTCGCTTGTAGTCCCGTAAAACATTGGGCCGGCTCTGGCCATGAATCCTACGTTTTACTACGTTTTTCTTCTCTAGTTTAAGATTCAAAAAATTCGAAATTGAACAGAAATTTGTCTCTCCTTTTTTCGTTTATAGATAGGAACATTTTAACAACCACATATATATAAGTCAATGATCTAACAAGGCAAAATTTCTACAAATGATAAAACGTGTTTCATGCAGATATGGTCAAGTGAAACTGTTGAAGAAAACTGAGAAAATCAATATTTATGATGTTAACTTCATTAGAAGAATGTTCCTTGTTTATTGTAATGAAGATAACTCTTATGATTTTGTGTTAGTTTCCGGGTTTCTGCTTTTGGATTTCTTGGGCTACTCTAATAGATAACAGATTTTTTAAAGATCATATTATCGAGAAATTAAAGTTGCCAATATCGCGAAAGAAAATTTCTTCACTCCAAGCATTACATCCACTCATTAAAAATAAAAGTTTTATCCTGGTGTTATCCTTATATACACTACTCCAAACTAACATGAAATACACATGACAGTTGAATATGCTCCATAATATTTGATTTTAGAATATTTCTTTTTTCTTGCTCCACAAAAATTGATTTTCTATGCACATTGAATTAATTAGTTGTTAATATTTTGTAAATTTCAAAAAGTAATCAATGTAAATATTTGAATTTATGAATTGTTATTGGTTCATAATTAAATAATAATTTTTTTGGTGAGAGAAAATAATATATTTATAACTAGTATTTATTGTTTCTTAATATGTGTGAAAATCTTTATAAAATCAAATATTATGGAACGGAGGGAGTATTGAACTTATATATGGATATTTACCTAGATAAAGACAAATACATGACATGTATGGATTAGAATCAAAGTATTATCAATAATTTCGATTACGTGTCCCGTTTTGGTTGGTTTAATCAAATTGAACTGCAATAGACACTAAAAAAACCATAAACAAATCTTGGTTTGCATTATTTGCAATTTTTCTATATCTGATAATGTAATTAAAACCATCGAACGAAACATAATCGTTTAAAAAATTGGAGCTGTAATTAAGTTGTTAGCAACGGATAAAATTGAAAACATACTAAATTAACTAGAATAGTAGATTAAGTTCTCATACTTTAAAAGTAAAAGAAAAGAAAATCAAAATCCAAAATCCGGACGTGGTGACACAGTGATCTCGACTCTAAAAGCTAAGGGCATGATTAATGGAGAAACACTTTATGGGTTTCTTAATATTTTTATAATATTAAATTCTTAAGAGATACTTTCTTAAGTATCTAAAATAAGAAACTATCTACATTGGTTTCTAAAAATATAATAAATTTAATCATTAAAATAATTAAGAAACTCACCTAAGAACCTCCTAAGAACCCCCAATAATCATGGTCTAAGAGCGTAAATTTGCTATAAGCTCTAGGTTGGATTATACTGTAGACAAACACTATATGTTGGTCACTTAATCACTTGGTGTCGGTGCGAATGTCTTATACGTTGGTCACTTAACCACTTAGTGTCGGTGCGAATGTCTTATCCGTGATGAGGTTTGCAGAAAAGTTATTTTTAAGAGATTTGACAAAATCCGAGCTTAACCAGAATAATAATATACAAAATTACACGTCAAAGAAACGTGTGTACTATGCTTAGCCACCTCGTCGGCGAGAGAGGCCCCAAACCTCGCTTCCCGTTTTCTTTCTTTCTCCGGCGGCTATCCTTACGGCGGGAGTAAGGCGGAGCTTCGTTTTCGGTCTTGGTGTCTTGGTGGCTCCTCCTCCCCAGTTGGTGCTCCTAGGGCGATGGTGGAGTCTCGGTTGCTTCACAGCCACTCGGTTGCTTCACAGCCACTCGGCTGTGTCTTCGCGACCCTGTGAAGTGCCTGGGGCTCGGTGATTCTCTGCGGCGATTCAAGGAGGAGGTTGCTTCGGCGAGCTCTACGGCCCTACCACTATTGGAGGGCGGCGGTGGGGAGCCTGATGAGGCTAGTCAATGATTTCCGATCTTCTTTTTATTCGCTTAGAGTGGCTGTCGGCTCTGCGCAGCGTCAGGATTGCTCCAGCCTTAGGTTGCGGCGTAAGCCTCCTGCAGGCGTTGGTGTCCCTTTAACTGCATCGGAGTCTGCCTATCTCCCCTCAGCATCCGCCTGGCTTCGATCTCGCCGCCCCTCCTTCATCCTCTTCCTACGAGTAGATCTAGGGTAAGAAGGAGTTTTTTTTTGCTTTAGGTTAGTGGGCTTGCTTCTCTTGTAGTTGGCTTGTTTATCTTGCTTGGGAATTTAGTGTCGTTGGATTTGCTGGGCAATGGAAGGTAGGCTGAGTGGTATTTTGGTGGGCTTCTTCAATAGGCAGTTGGTTTTGCTTATGGTTGTGTCTATTCAATTGGCTCGGTGATGTTCGTTCGAGACGTCATTCGGAGTTTACGGTTGTTTCTTCACAGCTTGCTTCTCTCAGGGTGACTTGAGTTCTCTCGGCAGAATGTAGCGGGTTTCTCAACATGTTCGGTTCACCGCAGGCTTTGTAATCTTCGCTTTTGGTTTGCTTGGTTCTCTTGCAAGGTCAGATTTAGGAAACTCTCAGGAAGTTGCAGGAATCGCCTGTTCAAGGGATTTGGGATGGTTCCTTGGCAACTTGTAGGTCTTCTGGATTCTAATATGTGCTCGGGATCTGAGTCGGTTGATCTACTCATTTTCTTATTGATGTTCACTTTTCATTAGTTTGTGATGTTTTGTTTGTCTTAGTTTTTTTTTGGTTTTTTTGTTTTCTTTGTTTTTTCTTTAATTTATGTCACAAATCGAAAAATGTTATAAAATTTAACATTTTACCAATAGGGAAAACGATCTATTTCCCATGAATAAGAACGAAATCACGCAGATCCCCGTGAAACTTTGAGCTCGTGCCATTTTCCCCTAATCTATTCTTCTAATCCTTATTCCCTCGAAATCGAAAGTTTTCGAGCTAATTCCCCATTTTCGATCTAATTCTCCATATTTCTGGATTTAATCGGTTTAACTGATCCAATTGAATACCCGAGTAAAACTAACCCAATCCTTAACCGAAAGACCAATTTAGTCGAACCCAAACCTTAACCACTTCTTCTTCTTCTTCTTCTTCTTAAGAAACGATCTCCACCTTCATACCATAACCATGAAGATTCTCATATTACTTCCGCCATTAAAGTTTCTTGGTCTCACCAATCAATCAATTCCGATGGTAGTAAAGAGAATCAGTTTCCAATTTTGGTTACTTTTTGACTTAATTAAGCTAAATTTCCGAAATGGAGATAATGTTAAGCTACTTTTTGTCTTCTATGTGCTTAATTATCCAAATCTAAACCCATTAGCACTAACTTTAGGTTTTCTCCTTAGCAACAATAAAGCCAATACCGACATGAATTCTAAAATTCCACACAACAATAAACAAAACAAGTGATCATGAAAAAAAAGAGACTCCATTATAATATAACGGACTGTAGTGGACGGTCCCATCTTAGCGGTCTATCTCGTGCTTTCATTTTCCAGTCTCCACGTATTAAATACGTGCAATTAAGGTTTCTAGACCGGTAAACACTAACCGGATGAAATAAGGAAATATGACCAGTTCCTTTTGTTTTGTTATATAAAGGGAGAGGCCAAAGAGCTTTATTAACAAGCACAACACTAGGCATACAATACAAGGCTGTTCTTTCTTGTTTTCTTTGTATATTAGAAAAAAAAAAAGAAGAGAAACAGAGAGACACCATGACGGGAGAATATGACCGTGCTGGTGAGTTAAAAGCATTCGACGAGATGAAGACCGGCGTGAAGGGTCTCGTCGAAGCAGGAATCACAGAGATACCGCGCATTTTCCACAACCCGGATGCTGCAATAACAAACCCTAAGCATTCCTCGACAGAGGTGATGATTCCAACAATCGATCTTGAAGGTGGCGTGTTCGAATCCGCGGTCGTGCGAGAGAGTGTGGTTGCAAAGGTTAAAGAAGCGATGGAGAAGTTTGGATTTTTCAAGGCTATCAACCATGGGGTTCCACTCGATGTGATGGAGAAGATGAGAAATGGGATTCGTGGGTTTCACGAGCAAGATCCAGAAGTGAGGAAAACGTTCTATAGCCGAGAAAAAACCAAAAGGTTAAGTATCACTCTAATAGTGATCTCTTTCAATCTCCTGCTGCGAGTTGGAGAGATACCTTAAGTTGTGCAATGGCTCCTGATGTTCCAAAAGCAGAGGAGTTACCAGAGATTTGTCGGTGCGAATACGATTTCTTCTATTTCTAATCTAAAAGAAAGAAGAATACGTTAAACTCTTGGTTAGTACAAAGATTCAAACTTTAATTTGATGCGTTTTGAAAGTTGATTGGTGTGAATTGTTTAGGGAGATCATGTTGGAGTACTCAAAAGAAATGATGAAGTTAGCGGAGTTAATGCTTGAACTTTTATCAGAAGCTTTAGGGTTGAGGCCTAACCACCTCAAAGAAATGGATTGTGCAAAAGGTTTATGGATGCTCTGTCATTGCTTCCCGCCCTGTCATGAGCCAAATCGAGTACTCGGCGCCACTCAGCACACAGACAGATGTTTCCTCACGATTCTTCTTAACGACCACATTGGAGGACTCCAAGTTCTCCACGATGGATACTGGATCGATGTTACTCCTGATCCCGAAGCTTTTATCATTAACGTTGGAGATCTTCTACAAGCAAGTTCTTTTTATACTTGAAATAAAATGGCCTATATAAACCCATAAGGAAAAGAAAAAATGTGTAACAGTCTTCATTTTTTGCAGCTTATAACGAATGACAAGTTTGTAAGTGTGGAGCATAGAGTTTTGGCACATGGAGGTGAAGAGCCACGGATATCGGTCGGGTGTTTCGTTGTGCATACTTCACCAAGTTCGACAGTATATGGACCCATTAAAAAGCTTTTGTCTGAACAAAACCCTCCCAAGTATAGAGACACCATTGTGGAAGCCTCCAATCACTATGTGGCCAGAAAACTTAATGGGAATGCTTCCTTGGACCATTTAAGGATCTGAAAAAAATGGTGAACTCATATCTCCGAGGTTTTTGTTAGTTTATAATTGAGTTCGGTGGTACGTTATTTACTTATTGTGTAAGTTTGTATGTTGTATGAAAAGGTGTTTGTAAGAGTCGTGACTTTAGGTTGGGTAGTTTTGTCTCAATTTCAAAAGTCACATTGTTTAGTTAAGTATTGTCGAAACTATATAAGTGTACTTGTATTGTCTTAATAAAATCAACAGTTAGTACTCTTTTTCCCAGAGTTGGGATTTTCCAACTTTGGGTTTTAATGAGGCTACGGTTTATTATCGCTAAAAGAGTCCGATTCTAATTTCTACCTCAGCTACTAGATGCATTTATCGTAAAAACGTTTATTTTTTGCCATTATTATAATTTAACATTTATACAAATTAAAATCAACAGTTTCAGTCTTGCTCTGTTTTTCTTTCTTTGTCGACGTTAGTTAATTAACAAGAACAACTTTGATTACAATCATAATTTGTTCCCTTTCTTTTGCAACAAGTGAAACGCTTGTTGTGTTCTGTGGAAGAAGAAGCAATAGCTTCTAACATTCTTGAGTTTCCAATAAAAAATTTGTGCACATAGATGTACCACGTACAATAAGGTTTTTGAGAGTATCACATGTACTAATTCCTAATAAGTTGCCTATTCCACATTTGGTCTAAAATATTATTGTGTATCCAATAATTTATATATTCAAACCATCAATATCTTTGAACGTTTCATTCAATAATTTTTGAGTTATGAGTTCTGATCGCATGTTTCTTCATGTACAGACCAATCAAAAGAACTTCCGTTTGAACAAAATCAGCCAAAAAGTAGTAGAACAGAACCTCTAGATTTGAACAGCGTACGGATCTGAAAGTGGCTATCATTTCATGATCATCATGAACCAACATTTAATTATTTTGCTATATATATTCTTCTACGTTATCATTGCTCATAAGTCATGATAACCATATATGTAGAGTATTGTTGCTCAGTGCGAATGCCAACATTACCTCCATAGATACTACACACGATGTTATTATATGCAAACAAAGATCTCTGCCACGCTCTATCAAGAAGTTTAACTCACACCAAGCACATTTCAACACACCTGCACAATCCGTGTGAATATTTTCTTTACAAATAATTGAGGATGAAAATGGAAGAAAAAGGATTCAAATATAAAATTAAAAGAGAGAGAAATAAAACAAGACAAAGGCTGTGAAATGCATATTGCATTCAATAGAAACAAAACAAAACAATCCGACTGCCGAGGAAATCTTTGATATAGATCATGTTTGTATTGGACGGTATTGTTAATTGTCTCCTCATCTGCTCCACAACGTGCATGGTGCACATATACTCTATGTCATATAGTGTCACACTTTATTCTTCTGTGTTTGAGGTTTGATATGAACACTAAGCTACCCATAAGAACTTACCAGATACATGCTTTACTTTTTAAGGGATATTTCAACTTCCAAGTGTGAGTTTGGAGTAGCGGAAAATCTGGTCCATAAACTTGCGATGATTTACCAAAAAATGGTTTGTTATGCCCTATCTAATATTCCGTTTTAGCCGTTTATTTTTCTGATTTTGTAAAATGTCATCCTAACGTAATCCCGTTTGCATACTCCTAATCGAAATGCCTCAAATGATCAAAATATCTTCCAGAACAATAAGTTTTGAAAAGTAAATCTATGTTCCACATTCTATTCGATTGATCAATTAATTGATTAACTGTCAAATTGGGATAAACATCCAACATCTCCTACAACCCGAAAATTCATATTTTACAACAAGAAGTCAAATGACTATACAACAAGAAACCCAATAACTTATACAACAAGGAATAATTTGGGTCTGAGATGTTACAAGCAATTCTCCCCCACTAAAATAGATTCGTCCCGAATCTCAAGTCTCAACTTGCTTTTCAAACCACTTGGAGAATTGTGCTTTTATCCTCGCCTCAGATTCCCAAGTCTCCTCATCCACCCCATTACAATCCTACAAGACCTTTATCTCAGGAGTTTTCTTCCTCCTATCCGCTTTGATTATGCGCTCCAGAATCTTAACAGGTCTTGCTGCAATCGTCATATTCGGTCTTAAATCAGATGGGATTTCAGCTAACACATGATCATCCCTATGCAAGCATTTCTTCAACATCGACACATGAAAGACTTTATGAAATGCTCGCATAGCAGCAGGCAATTCCAGCCTATACGCAACGGGTCCAACCCGTTCCAACACTCGAACGGCCCCAAATATCTTGGATTCAGCTTACTTTGAGATAGATCTGCTAGGACCTTTCAGCATTGCCATCTTGAGATAAACCAAATCGCCAACGACAAACTCCAGCTCTTTTTACGATTATCAGCATAGCTCTTTTATCTATCACGAGCTTCTTTCATATTCAACTTCAAGATTCGGATTTTCTCCGTAGTCTCCTGCACAAAACTCTCGCCAAACATGCTTCGCTCCCCACTTGAGTCCAATATAATGGCATCCTACATGGCCTACCATAAAGAGCTTCATATGTTGTCATTACAATACTAGCTTGATAACTATTATTATATGTGAACTCCACCAAGTTCAGTTTACATAATTTTAATATTGAAGTGGACTTGACACTCTTAACAAAAATGTGGGATTTTTCAATCACATCATGTCTTTTAAATTAATAGAAAAAATAAATTATCCCCTCTTGAATTAAAGTGAATTAAGGAGGAAACAGAGACTATTAAAAACTACTAGGTCGTTGATAAAAAAAATTAGCTTTAGTTTAAAAAAAAAATTCAAATGACCTAAATATTACATCAACCGAGTGTTTAACCAACCGATCTTGTTGTAAAACTCTGATGGATTTATATAATTTATATTATTGATGCTGAAATTGTCTTAAAGACAAGTCTGAGCCACTAATGAAAAAACAAGAAAAATCAGAAAATTGGAAAAAAAAAAACTAATCAATTAAAGAACTCAACAATTGCATGAAAGAAAAAAAAAAAAAAAAAAAAAAAAAAAAAAAAAAAAAAAAAAAAAAAAAAAAAAAAAAAAAAAAAAAAAAAAAAAAAAAAAAAAAAAAGATAACTAACCATTGGCAGTTCTCAACAATTGCTGTTTTCATGAACTTACATGTTGTTATTAATGTTGTTTATAATCTGAATTGCACAACTCTTTCAATTATTGTGAAAAGTTTCATCCACAAATAACCATTGGCTGTAATCATCACAAAAAGTACCAAAGCCATGAATCCTACGTTTTACTACGTTTTTCTTCTCTAGTTTAAGATTCAAAAAATTCGAAATTGAACAGAAATTTGTCTCTCCCTTTTTTCGTTTATAGATAGGAACATTTTAACAACCACATATATATAAGTCAATGATCTAACAAGGCAAAATTTCTACAAATGATAAAACGTGTTTCATGCAGATATGGTCAAGTGAAACTGTTGAAGAAAACTGAGAAAAATCAATATTTATGATGTTAACTTCATTAGAAGAATGTTCCTTGTTTATTGTAATGAAGATAACTCTTATGATTTTGTGTTAGTTTCCGGGTTTCTGCTTTTGGATTTCTTGGGCTACTCTAATAGATAACAGATTTTTTTAAAAGATCATATTATCGAGAAATTAAAGTTGCCAATATCGCGAAAAGAAAATTTCTTCACTCCAAGCATTACATCCACTCATTAAAAATAAAAGTTTTATCCTGGTGTTATCCTTATATACACTACTCCAAACTAACATGAAATACACATGGCATTGAATATTGAACTTATATATGGATATTTACCTAGATAAAGACAAATACATGACATGTATGGATTAGAATCAAAGTATTATCAATAATTTCGATTACGTGTCCCGTTTTGGTTGGTTTAATCAAATTGAACTGCAATAGACACTAAAAAAACCATAAACAAATCTTGGTTTGCATTATTTGCAATTTTTCTATATCTGATAATGTAATTAAAACCATCGAACGAAACATAATCGTTTAAAAAAATTGGAGCTGTAATTAAGTTGTTAGCAACGGATAAAATTGAAAACATACTAAATTAACTAGAATAGTAGATTAAGTTCTCATACTTTAAAAGTAAAAGAAAAGAAAAATCAAAATCCAAAATCCGGACGTGGTGACACAGTGATCTCGACTCTACAAAGCTAAGGGCATGATTAATGGAGAAACACTTTATGGGTTTCTTAATATTTTTATAATATTAAATTCTTAAGAGATACTTTCTTAAGTATCTAAAATAAGAAACTATCTACATTGGTTTCTAAAAAATATAATAAATTTAATCATTAAAATAATTAAGAAACTCACCTAAGAACCTCCTAAGAACCCCCAATAATCATGGTCTAAGAGCGTAAATTTGCTATAGCTCTAGGTTGGATTATACTGTAGACAAACACTATATGTTGGTCACTTAATCACTTGGTGTCGGTGCGAATGTCTTATACGTTGGTCACTTAACCACTTAGTGTCGGTGCGAATGTCTTATCCGTGATGAGTTTGCAGAAAAGTTATTTTTAAGAGATTTGACAAAGCTGAGCTTAACCAGAATAATAATATACAAAATTACACGTCAAAGAAACGTGTGTACTATGTAGCCACCTCGTCGGCGTCGAGAGAGGCCCCAAACCTCGCTTCCCGTTTTCTTTCTTTCTCCGGCGGCTATCCTTACTGGCGGGAGTAAGGCGGAGCTTCGTTTTCGGTCTTGGTGTCTTGGTGGCTCCTCCTCCCCAGTTGGTGCTCCTAGGGCGATGGTGGAGTCTCGGTTGCTTCACAGCCACTCGGTTGCTTCACAGCCACTCGGCTGTGTCTTCGCGACCCTGTGAAGTGCCTGGGGCTCGGTGATTCTCTGCGGCGATTTAAGGAGGAGGTTGCTTCGGCGAGCTCTACGGCCCTACCACTATTGGAGGGCGGCGGTGGGGGGCCTGATGAGGCTAGTCAATGATTTCCGATCTTCTTTTTATTCGCTTAGAGTGGCTGTCGGCTCTGCGCAGCGTCAGGATTGCTCCAGCCTTAGGTTGCGGCGTAAGCCTCCTGCAGGCGTTGGTGTCCCTTTAACTGCATCGGAGTCCGCCTATCCTCCCCTCAGCATCCGCCTGGCTTCGATCTCGCCGCCCCTCCTTCATATTTAGGAAACTCTCAGGAAGTTGCAGGAATCGTCTGTTCAAGGGATTTGGGATGGTTCCTTGGCAACTTGTAGGTCTTCTGGATTCTAATATGTGCTCGGGATCTGAGTCGGCCACTCCTGGTGGCTCCGGTTGATCTACTCATTTTCTTATTGATGTTCACTTTTCATTAGTTTGTGATGCTTTGTTTGTCTTAGTTTTTTTTTGGTTTTTTTGTTTTCTTTGTTTTTTCTTTAATTTATGTCACAAATCGAAAAATGTTATAAAATTTAACATTTTACCAATAGGGAAAACGATCTATTTCCCATGAACGATGCTTGAAATCCTGACAGATCCCGTGAAACTTTGAGCTCGTGCCATTTTCCCCTAATCTATTCTTCTAATCCTTATTCCCCTCGAAATCGAAAGTTTTCGAGCTAATTCCCATTTTCGATCTAATTCTCCATATTTCTGGATTTAATCGGTTTAACCGATCCAATTGAATACCCGAGTAAAACTAACCCAATCCTTAACCGAAAGACCAATTTTAGTCGAACCCAAACCTTAACCACTTCTTCTTCTTCTTCTTCTTCTTAAGAAACGATCTCCACCTTCATACCATAACCATGAAGATTCTCATATTACTTCCGCCATTAAAGTTTCTTGGTCTCACCAATCAATCAATTCCGATGGTAGTAAAGAGAATCAGTTTCCAATTTTGGTTACTTTTTGACTTAATTAAGCTAAATTTCCGAAATGGAGATAATGTTAAGCTACTTTTTGTCTTCTATGTGCTTAATTATCCAAATCTAAACCCATTAGCACTAACTTTAGGTTTTCTCCTTAGCAACAATAAAGCCAATACCGACATGAATTCTAAAATTCCACACAACAATAAACAAAACAAGTGATCATGAAAAAAAAAAGAGACTCCATTATAATATAACGGACTGTAGTGGACGGTCCCATCTTAGCGGTCTATCTCGTGCTTTCATTTTCCAGTCTCCACGTATTAAATACGTGCAATTAAGGTTTCTAGACCGGTAAACACTAACCGGATGAAATAAGGAAATATGACCAGTTCCTTTTGTTTTGTTATATAAAGGGAGAGGCCAAAGAGCTTTATTAACAAGCACAACACTAGGCATACAATACAAGGCTGTTCTTTCTTGTTTTCTTTGTATATTAGAAAAAAAAAAGAAGAGAAACAGAGAGACACCATGACGGGAGAATATGACCGTGCTGGTGAGTTAAAAGCATTCGACGAGATGAAGACCGGCGTGAAGGGTCTCGTCGAAGCAGGAATCACAGAGATACCGCGCATTTTCCACAACCCGGATGCTGCAATAACAAACCCTAAGCATTCCTCGACAGAGGTGATGATTCCAACAATCGATCTTGAAGGTGGCGTGTTCGAATCCGCGGTCGTGCGAGAGAGTGTGGTTGCAAAGGTTAAAGAAGCGATGGAGAAGTTTGGATTTTTCAAGGCTATCAACCATGGGGTTCCACTCGATGTGATGGAGAAGATGAGAAATGGGATTCGTGGGTTTCACGAGCAAGATCCAGAAGTGAGGAAAACGTTCTATAGCCGAGAAAAAACCAAAAAGGTTAAGTATCACTCTAATAGTGATCTCTTTCAATCTCCTGCTGCGAGTTGGAGAGATACCTTAAGTTGTGCAATGGCTCCTGATGTTCCAAAAGCAGAGGAGTTACCAGAGATTTGTCGGTACGAATACGATTTCTTCTATTTCTAATCTAAAAGAAAGAAGAATACGTTAAACTCTTGGTTAGTACAAAGATTCAAACTTTAATTTGATGCGTTTTGAAAGTTGATTGGTGTGAATTGTTTAGGGAGATCATGTTGGAGTACTCAAAAGAAATGATGAAGTTAGCGGAGTTAATGCTTGAACTTTTATCAGAAGCTTTAGGGTTGAGGCCTAACCACCTCAAAGAAATGGATTGTGCAAAAGGTTTATGGATGCTCTGTCATTGCTTCCCGCCCTGTCATGAGCCAAATCGAGTACTCGGCGCCACTCAGCACACAGACAGATGTTTCCTCACGATTCTTCTTAACGACCACATTGGAGGACTCCAAGTTCTCCACGATGGATACTGGATCGATGTTACTCCTGATCCCGAAGCTTTTATCATTAACGTTGGAGATCTTCTACAAGCAAGTTCTTTTTATACTTGAAATAAAATGGCCTATATAAACCCATAAGGAAAAGAAAAAAATGTGTAACAGTCTTCATTTTTTGCAGCTTATAACGAATGACAAGTTTGTAAGTGTGGAGCATAGAGTTTTGGCACATGGAGGTGAAGAGCCACGGATATCGGTCGGGTGTTTCGTTGTGCATACTTCACCAAGTTCGACAGTATATGGACCCATTAAAAAGCTTTTGTCTGAACAAAACCCTCCCAAGTATAGAGACACCATTGTGGAAGCCTCCAATCACTATGTGGCCAGAAAACTTAATGGGAATGCTTCCTTGGACCATTTAAGGATCTGAAAAAAATGGTGAACTCATATCTCCGAGGTTTTTGTTAGTTTATAATTGAGTTCGGTGGTACGTTATTTACTTATTGTGTAAGTTTGTATGTTGTATGAAAAGGTGTTTGTAAGAGTCGTGACTTTAGGTTGGGTAGTTTTGTCTCAATTTCAAAAGTCACATTGTTTAGTTAAGTATTGTCGAAACTATATAAGTGTACTTGTATTGTCTTAATAAAATCAACAGTTAGTACTCTTTTTCCCAGAGTTGGGATTTTCCAACTTTGGGTTTTAATGAGGCTACGGTTTATTATCGCTAAAAGAGTCCGATTCTAATTTCTACCTCAGCTACTAGATGCATTTATCGTAAAAACGTTTATTTTTTGCCATTATTATAATTTAACATTTATACAAATTAAAATCAACAGTTTCAGTCTTGCTCTGTTTTTTCTTTCTTTGTCGACGTTAGTTAATTAACAGAACAACTTTGATTACAATCATAATTTGTTCCCTTTCTTTTGCAACAAGTGAAACGCTTGTTGTGTTCTGTGGAAGAAGAAGCAATAGCTTCTAACATTCTTGAGTTTCCAATAAAAAATTTGTGCACATAGATGTACCACGTACAATAAGGTTTTTGAGAGTATCACATGTACTAATTCCTAATAAGTTGCCTATTCCACATTTGGTCTAAAATATTATTGTGTATCCAATAATTTATATATTCAAACCATCAATATCTTTGAACGTTTCATTCAATAATTTTTGAGTTATGAGTTCTGATCGCATGTTTCTTCATGTACAGACCAATCAAAAGAACTTCCGTTTGAACAAAATCAGCCAAAAGTAGTAGAACAGAACCTCTAGATTTGAACAGCGTACGGATCTGAAAGTGGCTATCATTTCATGATCATCATGAACCAACATTTAATTATTTTGCTATATATATTCTTCTACGTATCATTGCTCATAAGTCATGATAACCATATATGTAGAGTATTGTTGCTCAGTGCGAATGCCAACATTACCTCCATAGATACTACACGATGTTATTATATGCAAACAAAGATCTCTGCCACGCTCTATCAAGAAGTTTAACTCACACCAAGCACATTTCAACACACCTGCACAATCCGTGTGAATATTTTCTTTACAAATAATTGAGGATGAAAATGGAAGAAAAAGGATTCAAATATAAAATTAAAAGAGAGAGAAATAAAACAAGACAAAGGCTGTGAAATGCATATTGCATTCAATAGAAACAAAACAAAACAATCCGACTGCCGAGGAAATCTTTGATATAGATCATGTTTGTATTGGACGGTATTGTTAATTGTCTCCTCATCTGCTCCACAACGTGCATGGTGCACATATACTCTATGTCATATAGTGTCACACTTTATTCTTCTGTGTTTGAGGTTTGATATGAACACTAAGCTACCCATAAGAACTTACCAGATACATGCTTTACTTTTTAAGGGATATTTCAACTTCCAAGTGTGAGTTTGGAGTAGCGGAAAATCTGGTCCATAAACTTGCGATGATTTACCAAAAAATGGTTTGTTATGCCCTATCTAATATTCCGTTTTAGCCGTTTATTTTCTGATTTTGTAAAATGTCATCCTAACGTAATCCCGTTTGCATACTCCTAATCGAAATGCCTCAAATGATCAAAATATCTTCCAGAACAATAAGTTTTGAAAAGTAAATCTATGTTCCACATTCTATTCGATTGATCAATTAATTGATTAACTGTCAAATTGGGATAAACATCCAACATCTCCTACAACCCGAAAATTCATATTTTACAACAAGAAGTCAAATGACTATACAACAAGAAACCCAATAACTTATACAACAAGGAATAATTTGGGTCACGGATGTTACAATTCTCCCCCACTAAAATAGATTCGTCCCGAATCTCAAGTCTCAACTTGCTTTTCAAACCACTTGGAGAATTGTGCTTTTATCCTCGCCTCAGATTCCCAAGTCTCCTCATCCACCCCATTACAATCCTACAAGACCTTTATCTCGGGAGTTTTCTTCCTCCTATCCGCTTTGATTATGCGCTCCAGAATCTTAACAGGTCTTGCTGCAATCGTCATATTCGGTCTTAAATCAGATGGGATTTCAGCTAACACATGATCATCCCTATGCAAGCATTTCTTCAACATCGACACATGAAAGACTTTATGAAATGCTCGCATAGCAGCAGGCAATTCCAGCCTATACGCAACAGGTCCAACCCGTTCCAACACTCGGAACGGCCCCAAATATCTTGGATTCAGCTTACTTTCTGAGATAGATCTGCTAGGACCTTTCAGCATTGCCATCTTGAGATAAACCAAATCGCCAACGACAAACTCCAGCTCTTTTTACGATTATCAGCATAGCTCTTTTATCTATCCTGAGCTTCTTTCATATTCAACTTCAAGATTCGGATTTTCTCCGTAGTCTCCTGCACAAAACTCTCGCCAAACATGCTTCGCTCCCCACTTGAGTCCAATATAATGGCATCCTACATGGCCTACCATAAAGAGCTTCATATGTTGTCATTACAATACTAGCTTGATAACTATTATTATATGTGAACTCCACCAAGTTCAGTTTACATAATTTTAATATTGAAGTGGACTTGACACTCTTAACAAAAATGTGGGTTTTTTCAATCACATCATGTCTTTTAAATTAATAGAAAAAATAAATTATCCCCTCTTGAATTAAAGTGAATTAAGGAGGAAACAGAGACTATTAAAAACTACTAGGTCGTTGATAAAAAAAATTAGCTTTAGTTTAAAAAAATTCAAATGACCTAAATATTACATCAACCGAGTGTTTAACCAACCGATCTTGTTGTAAAACTCTGATGGATTTATATAATTTATATTATTGATGCTGAAATTGTCTTAAAGACAAGTCTGAGCCACTAATGAAAAAACAAGAAAAATCAGAAAATTGGAAAAAAAAAACTAATCAATTAAAGAACTCAACAATTGCATGACAGAAAAAAAAAAAAAAAAAAAAAATAACTAACCCTTTGCAGTTTTCAAAAAATAATGTTTTCATGAACTTACATGTTGTTATTAATGTTGTTTATAATCTGAATTGCACAACTCTTTCAATTATTGTGAAAAGTTTCATCCACAAATAACCATTGGCTGTAATCATCACAAAAAGTACCAAAGCCATGAATCCTACGTTTTACTACGTTTTTCTTCTCTAGTTTAAGATTCAAAAAATTCGAAATTGAACAGAAATTTGTCTCTCCCTTTTTTCGTTTATAGATAGGAACATTTTAACAACCACATATATATAAGTCAATGATCTAACAAGGCAAAATTTCTACAAATGATAAAACGTGTTTCATGCAGATATGGTCAAGTGAAACTGTTGAAGAAAACTGAGAAAAATCAATATTTATGATGTTAACTTCATTAGAAGAATGTTCCTTGTTTATTGTAATGAAGATAACTCTTATGATTTTGTGTTAGTTTCCGGGTTTCTGCTTTTGGATTTCTTGGGCTACTCTAATAGATAACAGATTTTTTAAAAGATCATATTATCGAGAAATTAAAGTTGCCAATATCGCGAAAGAAAATTTCTTCACTCCAAGCATTACATCCACTCATTAAAAATAAAAGTTTTATCCTGGTGTTATCCTTATATACACTACTCCAAACTAACATGAAATACACATGGCATTGAATATTGAACTTATATATGGATATTTACCTAGATAAAGACAAATACATGACATGTATGGATTAGAATCAAAGTATTATCAATAATTTCGATTACGTGTCCCGTTTTGGTTGGTTTAATCAAATTGAACTGCAATAGACACTAAAAAAACCATAAACAAATCTTGGTTTGCATTATTTGCAATTTTTCTATATCTGATAATGTAATTAAAACCATCGAACGAAACATAATCGTTTAAAAAAATTGGAGCTGTAATTAAGTTGTTAGCAACGGATAAAATTGAAAACATACTAAATTAACTAGAATAGTAGATTAAGTTCTCATACTTTAAAAGTAAAAGAAAAGAAAAATCAAAATCCAAAATCCGGACGTGGTGACACAGTGATCTCGACTCTAAAAGCTAAGGGCATGATTAATGGAGAAACACTTTATGGGTTTCTTAATATTTTTATAATATTAAATTCTTAAGAGATACTTTCTTAAGTATCTAAAATAAGAAACTATCTACATTGGTTTCTAAAAAATATAATAAATTTAATCATTAAAATAATTAAGAAACTCACCTAAGAACCTCCTAAGAACCCCCAATAATCATGGTCTAAGAGCGTAAATTTGCTATAGCTCTAGGTTGGATTATACTGTAGACAAACACTATATGTTGGTCACTTAATCACTTGGTGTCGGTGCGAATGTCTTATACGTTGGTCACTTAACCACTTAGTGTCGGTGCGAATGTCTTATCCGTGATGAGTTTGCAGAAAAGTTATTTTTAAGAGATTTGACAAAACGGAGCTTAACCAGAATAATAATATACAAAATTACACGTCAAAGAAACGTGTGTACTATGCTTAGCCACCTCGTCGGCGTCGAGAGAGGCCCCAAACCTCGCTTCCGTTTTCTTTCTTTCTCCGGCGGCTATCCTTACGGCGGGAGTAAGGCGGAGCTTCGTTTTCGGTCTTGGTGTCTTGGTGGCTCCTCCTCCCAGTTGGTGCTCCTAGGGCGATGGTGGAGTCTCGGTTGCTTCACAGCCACTCGGTTGCTTCACAGCCACTCGGCTGTGTCTTCGCGACCCTGTGAAGTGCCTGGGGCTCGGTGATTCTCTCGCGGCGATTCAAGGAGGAGGTTGCTTCGGCGAGCTCTACGGCCCTACCACTATTGGAGGGCGGCGGTGGGGGCCTGATGAGGCTAGTCAATGATTTCCGATCTTCTTTTTATTCGCTTAGAGTGGCTGTCGGCTCTGCGCAGCGTCAGGATTGCTCCAGCCTTAGGTTGCGGCGTAAGCCTCCTGCGTGCGTTGGTGTCCCTTTAACTGCATCGGAGTCCGCCTATCCTCCCCTCAGCATCCGCCTGGCTTCGATCTCGCCGCCTCCTTCATATTTAGGAAACTCTCAGGAAGTTGCAGGAATCGTCTGTTCAAGGGATTTGGGATGGTTCCTTGGCAACTTGTAGGTCTTCTGGATTCTAATATGTGCTCGGGATCTGAGTCGGCCACTCCTGGTGGCTCCGGTTGATCTACTCATTTTCTTATTGATGTTCACTTTTCATTAGTTTGTGATGCTTTGTTTGGCTTAGTTTTTTTGGTTTTTTTGTTTTCTTTGTTTTTTCTTTAATTTATGTCACAAATCGAAAAATGTTATAAAATTTAACATTTTACCAATAGGAAAAACGATCTATTTCCCATGAACGTAACGAAATCACGACAGATCCCCGTGAAACTTTGAGCTCGTGCCATTTTCCCCTAATCTATTCTTCTAATCCTTATTCCCCTCGAAATCGAAAGTTTTCGAGCTAATTCCCCATTTTCGATCTAATTCTCCATATTTCTGGATTTAATTGGTTTAACCGATCCAATTGAATACCCGAGTAAAACTAACCCAATCCTTAACCGAAAGACCAATTTTAGTCGAACCCAAACCTTAACCACTTCTTCTTCTTCTTCTTCTTCTTAAGAAACGATCTCCACCTTCATACCATAACCATGAAGATTCTCATATTACTTCCGCCATTAAAGTTTCTTGGTCTCACCAATCAATCAATTCCGATGGTAGTAAAGAGAATCAGTTTCCAATTTTGGTTACTTTTTGACTTAATTAAGCTAAATTTCCGAAATGGAGATAATGTTAAGCTACTTTTTGTCTTCTATGTGCTTAATTATCCAAATCTAAACCCATTAGCACTAACTTTAGGTTTTCTCCTTAGCAACAATAAAGCCAATACCGACATGAATTCTAAAATTCCACACAACAATAAACAAAACAAGTGATCATGAAAAAAAAAAAGAGACTCCATTATAATATAACGGACTGTAGTGGACGGTCCCATCTTAGCGGTCTATCTCGTGCTTTCATTTTCCAGTCTCCACGTATTAAATACGTGCAATTAAGGTTTCTAGACCGGTAAACACTAACCGGATGAAATAAGGAAATATGACCAGTTCCTTTTGTTTTGTTATATAAAGGGAGAGGCCAAAGAGCTTTATTAACAAGCACAACACTAGGCATACAATACAAGGCTGTTCTTTCTTGTTTTCTTTGTATATTAGAAAAAAAGAAGAGAAACAGAGAGACACCATGACGGGAGAATATGACCGTGCTGGTGAGTTAAAAGCATTCGACGAGATGAAGACCGGCGTGAAGGGTCTCGTCGAAGCAGGAATCACAGAGATACCGCGCATTTTCCACAACCCGGATGCTGCAATAACAAACCCTAAGCATTCCTCGACAGAGGTGATGATTCCAACAATCGATCTTGAAGGTGGCGTGTTCGAATCCGCGGTCGTGCGAGAGAGTGTGGTTGCAAAGGTTAAAGAAGCGATGGAGAAGTTTGGATTTTTCAAGGCTATCAACCATGGGGTTCCACTCGATGTGATGGAGAAGATGAGAAATGGGATTCGTGGGTTTCACGAGCAAGATCCAGAAGTGAGGAAAACGTTCTATAGCCGAGAAAAAACCAAAAAGGTTAAGTATCACTCTAATAGTGATCTCTTTCAATCTCCTGCTGCGAGTTGGAGAGATACCTTAAGTTGTGCAATGGCTCCTGATGTTCCAAAAGCAGAGGAGTTACCAGAGATTTGTCGGTACGAATACGATTTCTTCTATTTCTAATCTAAAAGAAAGAAGAATACGTTAAACTCTTGGTTAGTACAAAGATTCAAACTTTAATTTGATGCGTTTTGAAAGTTGATTGGTGTGAATTGTTTAGGGAGATCATGTTGGAGTACTCAAAAGAAATGATGAAGTTAGCGGAGTTAATGCTTGAACTTTTATCAGAAGCTTTAGGGTTGAGGCCTAACCACCTCAAAGAAATGGATTGTGCAAAAGGTTTATGGATGCTCTGTCATTGCTTCCCGCCCTGTCATGAGCCAAATCGAGTACTCGGCGCCACTCAGCACACAGACAGATGTTTCCTCACGATTCTTCTTAACGACCACATTGGAGGACTCCAAGTTCTCCACGATGGATACTGGATCGATGTTACTCCTGATCCCGAAGCTTTTATCATTAACGTTGGAGATCTTCTACAAGCAAGTTCTTTTTATACTTGAAATAAAATGGCCTATATAAACCCATAAGGAAAAGAAAAAAATGTGTAACAGTCTTCATTTTTTGCAGCTTATAACGAATGACAAGTTTGTAAGTGTGGAGCATAGAGTTTTGGCACATGGAGGTGAAGAGCCACGGATATCGGTCGGGTGTTTCGTTGTGCATACTTCACCAAGTTCGACAGTATATGGACCCATTAAAAAGCTTTTGTCTGAACAAAACCCTCCCAAGTATAGAGACACCATTGTGGAAGCCTCCAATCACTATGTGGCCAGAAAACTTAATGGGAATGCTTCCTTGGACCATTTAAGGATCTGAAAAAAATGGTGAACTCATATCTCCGAGGTTTTTGTTAGTTTATAATTGAGTTCGGTGGTACGTTATTTACTTATTGTGTAAGTTTGTATGTTGTATGAAAAGGTGTTTGTAAGAGTCGTGACTTTAGGTTGGGTAGTTTTGTCTCAATTTCAAAAGTCACATTGTTTAGTTAAGTATTGTCGAAACTATATAAGTGTACTTGTATTGTCTTAATAAAATCAACAGTTAGTACTCTTTTTCCCAGAGTTGGGATTTTCCAACTTTGGGTTTTAATGAGGCTACGGTTTATTATCGCTAAAAGAGTCCGATTCTAATTTCTACCTCAGCTACTAGATGCATTTATCGTAAAAACGTTTATTTTTTGCCATTATTATAATTTAACATTTATACAAATTAAAATCAACAGTTTCAGTCTTGCTCTGTTTTTTCTTTCTTTGTCGACGTTAGTTAATTAACAGAACAACTTTGATTACAATCATAATTTGTTCCCTTTCTTTTGCAACAAGTGAAACGCTTGTTGTGTTCTGTGGAAGAAGAAGCAATAGCTTCTAACATTCTTGAGTTTCCAATAAAAAATTTGTGCACATAGATGTACCACGTACAATAAGGTTTTTGAGAGTATCACATGTACTAATTCCTAATAAGTTGCCTATTCCACATTTGGTCTAAAATATTATTGTGTATCCAATAATTTATATATTCAAACCATCAATATCTTTGAACGTTTCATTCAATAATTTTTGAGTTATGAGTTCTGATCGCATGTTTCTTCATGTACAGACCAATCAAAGAACTTCCGTTTGAACAAAATCAGCCAAAAGTAGTAGAACAGAACCTCTAGATTTGAACAGCGTACGGATCTGAAAGTGGCTATCATTTCATGATCATCATGAACCAACATTTAATTATTTTGCTATATATATTCTTCTACGTATCATTGCTCATAAGTCATGATAACCATATATGTAGAGTATTGTTGCTCAGTGCGAATGCCAACATTACCTCCATAGATACTACACGATGTTATTATATGCAAACAAAGATCTCTGCCACGCTCTATCAAGAAGTTTAACTCACACCAAGCACATTTCAACACACCTGCACAATCCGTGTGAATATTTTCTTTACAAATAATTGAGGATGAAAATGGAAGAAAAAGGATTCAAATATAAAATTAAAAGAGAGAGAAATAAAACAAGACAAAGGCTGTGAAATGCATATTGCATTCAATAGAAACAAAACAAAACAATCCGACTGCCGAGGAAATCTTTGATATAGATCATGTTTGTATTGGACGGTATTGTTAATTGTCTCCTCATCTGCTCCACAACGTGCATGGTGCACATATACTCTATGTCATATAGTGTCACACTTTATTCTTCTGTGTTTGAGGTTTGATATGAACACTAAGCTACCCATAAGAACTTACCAGATACATGCTTTACTTTTTAAGGGATATTTCAACTTCCAAGTGTGAGTTTGGAGTAGCGGAAAATCTGGTCCATAAACTTGCGATGATTTACCAAAAAATGGTTTGTTATGCCCTATCTAATATTCCGTTTTAGCCGTTTATTTTTCTGATTTTGTAAAATGTCATCCTAACGTAATCCCGTTTGCATACTCCTAATCGAAATGCCTCAAATGATCAAAATATCTTCCAGAACAATAAGTTTTGAAAAGTAAATCTATGTTCCACATTCTATTCGATTGATCAATTAATTGATTAACTGTCAAATTGGGATAAACATCCAACATCTCCTACAACCCGAAAATTCATATTTTACAACAAGAAGTCAAATGACTATACAACAAGAAACCCAATAACTTATACAACAAGGAATAATTTGGGTCACAGATGTTACAATTCTCCCCCACTAAAATAGATTCGTCCCCGAATCTCAAGTCTCAGCTTGCTTTTCAAACCACTTGGAGAATTGTGCTTTTATCCTCGCCTCAGATTCCCAAGTCTCCTCATCCACCCCATTACAATCCTACAAGACCTTTATCTCAGGAGTTTTCTTCCTCCTATCCGCTTTGATTATGCGCTCCAGAATCTTAACAGGTCTTGCTGCAATCGTCATATTCGGTCTTAAATCAGATGGGATTTCAGCTAACACATGATCATCCCTATGCAAGCATTTCTTCAACATCGACACATGAAAGACTTTATGAAATGCTCGCATAGCAGCAGGCAATTCCAGCCTATACGCAACAGGTCCAACCCGTTCCAACACTCGGAACGGCCCCAAATATCTTGGATTCAGCTTACTTTCTGAGATAGATCTGCTAGGACCTTTCAGCATTGCCATCTTGAGATAAACCAAATCGCCAACGACAAACTCCAGCTCTTTTTTACGATTATCAGCATAGCTCTTTTTATCTATCCTGAGCTTCTTTCATATTCAACTTCAAGATTCGGATTTTCTCCGTAGTCTCCTGCACAAAACTCTCGCCAAACATGCTTCGCTCCCCACTTGAGTCCAATATAATGGCATCCTACATGGCCTACCATAAAGAGCTTCATATGTTGTCATTACAATACTAGCTTGATAACTATTATTATATGTGAACTCCACCAAGTTCAGTTTACATAATTTTAATATTGAAGTGGACTTGACACTCTTAACAAAAATGTGGGTTTTTTCAATCACATCATGTCTTTTAAATTAATAGAAAAAATAAATTATCCCCTCTTGAATTAAAGTGAATTAAGGAGGAAACAGAGACTATTAAAAACTACTAGGTCGTTGATAAAAAAATTAGCTTTAGTTTAAAAAAATTCAAATGACCTAAATATTACATCAACCGAGTGTTTAACCAACCGATCTTGTTGTAAAACTCTGATGGATTTATATAATTTATATTATTGATGCTGAAATTGTCTTAAAGACAAGTCTGAGCCACTAATGAAAAAACAAGAAAAATCAGAAAATTGGAAAAAAAAACTAATCAATTAAAGAACTCAACAATTGCATGACAGAAAAAAAAAAAAAAAAAAGATAACTAACCATTGGCAGTTCTCAACAATTGCTGTTTTCATGAACTTACATGTTGTTATTAATGTTGTTTATAATCTGAATTGCACAACTCTTTCAATTATTGTGAAAAGTTTCATCCACAAATAACCATTGGCTGTAATCATCACAAAAAGTACCAAAGCCATGAATCCTACGTTTTACTACGTTTTTCTTCTCTAGTTTAAGATTCAAAAAATTCGAAATTGAACAGAAATTTGTCTCTCCCTTTTTTCGTTTATAGATAGGAACATTTTAACAACCACATATATATAAGTCAATGATCTAACAAGGCAAAATTTCTACAAATGATAAAACGTGTTTCATGCAGATATGGTCAAGTGAAACTGTTGAAGAAAACTGAGAAAAATCAATATTTATGATGTTAACTTCATTAGAAGAATGTTCCTTGTTTATTGTAATGAAGATAACTCTTATGATTTTGTGTTAGTTTCCGGGTTTCTGCTTTTGGATTTCTTGGGCTACTCTAATAGATAACAGATTTTTTTAAAAGATCATATTATCGAGAAATTAAAGTTGCCAATATCGCGAAAGAAAATTTCTTCACTCCAAGCATTACATCCACTCATTAAAAATAAAAGTTTTATCCTGGTGTTATCCTTATATACACTACTCCAAACTAACATGAAATACACATGGCATTGAATATTGAACTTATATATGGATATTTACCTAGATAAAGACAAATACATGACATGTATGGATTAGAATCAAAGTATTATCAATAATTTCGATTACGTGTCCCGTTTTGGTTGGTTTAATCAAATTGAACTGCAATAGACACTAAAAAAACCATAAACAAATCTTGGTTTGCATTATTTGCAATTTTTCTATATCTGATAATGTAATTAAAACCATCGAACGAAACATAATCGTTTAAAAAATTGGAGCTGTAATTAAGTTGTTAGCAACGGATAAAATTGAAAACATACTAAATTAACTAGAATAGTAGATTAAGTTCTCATACTTTAAAAGTAAAAGAAAAGAAAAATCAAAATCCAAAATCCGGACGTGGTGACACAGTGATCTCGACTCTAAAAGCTAAGGGCATGATTAATGGAGAAACACTTTATGGGTTTCTTAATATTTTTATAATATTAAATTCTTAAGAGATACTTTCTTAAGTATCTAAAATAAGAAACTATCTACATTGGTTTCTAAAAATATAATAAATTTAATCATTAAAATAATTAAGAAACTCACCTAAGAACCTCCTAAGAACCCCCAATAATCATGGTCTAAGAGCGTAAATTTGCTATAGCTCTAGGTTGGATTATACTGTAGACAAACACTATATGTTGGTCACTTAATCACTTGGTGTCGGTGCGAATGTCTTATACGTTGGTCACTTAACCACTTAGTGTCGGTGCGAATGTCTTATCCGTGATGAGTTTGCAGAAAAGTTATTTTTAAGAGATTTGACAAAACTGAGCTTAACCAGAATAATAATATACAAAATTACACGTCAAAGAAACGTGTGTACTATGCTTAGCCACCTCGTCGGCGTCGAGAGGCCCCAAACCTCGCTTCCGTTTTCTTTCTTTCTCCGGCGGCTATCCTTACGGCGGGAGTAAGGCGGAGCTTCGTTTTCGGTCTTGGTGTCTTGGTGGCTCCTCCTCCCCAGTTGGTGCTCCTAGGGCGATGGTGGAGTCTCGGTTGCTTCACAGCCACTCGGTTGCTTCACAGCCACTCGGCTGTGTCTTCGCGACCCTGTGAAGTGCCCGGGGCTCGGTGATTCTCTGCGGCGATTCAAGGAGGAGGTTGCTTCGGCGAGCTCTACGGCCCTACCACTATTGGAGGGCGGCGGTGGGGGGCCTGATGAGGCTAGTCAATGATTTCCGATCTTCTTTTTATTCGCTTAGAGTGGCTGTCGGCTCTCGCGGCCGTCAGGATTGCTCCAGCCTTAGGTTGCGGCGTAAGCCTCCTGCAGGCGTTGGTGTCCCTTTAACTGCATCGGAGTCCGCCTATCCTCCCCTCAGCATCCGCCTGGCTTCGATCTCGCCGCCCTCCTTCATATTTAGGAAACTCTCAGGAAGTTGCAGGAATCGTCTGTTCAAGGGATTTGGGATGGTTCCTTGGCAACTTGTAGGTCTTCCGGATTCTAATATGTGCTCGGGATCCGAGTCGGCCACTCCTGGTGGCTCCGGTTGATCTACTCATTTTCTTATTGATGTTCACTTTTCATTAGTTTGTGATGCTTTGTTTGTCTTAGTTTTTTTTTGGTTTTTTTGTTTTCTTTGTTTTTTCTTTAATTTATGTCACAAATCGAAAAATGTTATAAAATTTAACATTTTACCAATAGGAAAAACGATCTATTTCCCATGAACAAGAATCGAAATCACGACTGCATCCCCGTGAAACTTTGAGCTCGTGCCATTTTCCCCTAATCTATTCTTCTAATCCTTATTCCCCTCGAAATCGAAAGTTTTCGAGCTAATTCCCCATTTTCGATCTAATTCTCCATATTTCTGGATTTAATCGGTTTAACCGATCCAATTGAATACCCGAGTAAAACTAACCCAATCCTTAACCGAAAGACCAATTTTAGTCGAACCCAAACCTTAACCACTTCTTCTTCTTCTTCTTCTTCTTAAGAAACGATCTCCACCTTCATACCATAACCATGAAGATTCTCATATTACTTCCGCCATTAAAGTTTCTTGGTCTCACCAATCAATCAATTCCGATGGTAGTAAAGAGAATCAGTTTCCAATTTTGGTTACTTTTTGACTTAATTAAGCTAAATTTCCGAAATGGAGATAATGTTAAGCTACTTTTTGTCTTCTATGTGCTTAATTATCCAAATCTAAACCCATTAGCACTAACTTTAGGTTTTCTCCTTAGCAACAATAAAGCCAATACCGACATGAATTCTAAAATTCCACACAACAATAAACAAAACAAGTGATCATGAAAAAAAAAGAGACTCCATTATAATATAACGGACTGTAGTGGACGGTCCCATCTTAGCGGTCTATCTCGTGCTTTCATTTTCCAGTCTCCACGTATTAAATACGTGCAATTAAGGTTTCTAGACCGGTAAACACTAACCGGATGAAATAAGGAAATATGACCAGTTCCTTTTGTTTTGTTATATAAAGGGAGAGGCCAAAGAGCTTTATTAACAAGCACAACACTAGGCATACAATACAAGGCTGTTCTTTCTTGTTTTCTTTGTATATTAGAAAAAAAAAGAAGAGAAACAGAGAGACACCATGACGGGAGAATATGACCGTGCTGGTGAGTTAAAAGCATTCGACGAGATGAAGACCGGCGTGAAGGGTCTCGTCGAAGCAGGAATCACAGAGATACCGCGCATTTTCCACAACCCGGATGCTGCAATAACAAACCCTAAGCATTCCTCGACAGAGGTGATGATTCCAACAATCGATCTTGAAGGTGGCGTGTTCGAATCCGCGGTCGTGCGAGAGAGTGTGGTTGCAAAGGTTTAAGAAGCGATGGAGAAGTTTGGATTTTTCAAGGCTATCAACCATGGGGTTCCACTCGATGTGATGGAGAAGATGAGAAATGGGATTCGTGGGTTTCACGAGCAAGATCCAGAAGTGAGGAAAACGTTCTATAGCCGAGAAAAAACCAAAAAGGTTAAGTATCACTCTAATAGTGATCTCTTTCAATCTCCTGCTGCGAGTTGGAGAGATACCTTAAGTTGTGCAATGGCTCCTGATGTTCCAAAAGCAGAGGAGTTACCAGAGATTTGTCGGTACGAATACGATTTCTTCTATTTCTAATCTAAAAGAAAGAAGAATACGTTAAACTCTTGGTTAGTACAAAGATTCAAACTTTAATTTGATGCGTTTTGAAAGTTGATTGGTGTGAATTGTTTAGGGAGATCATGTTGGAGTACTCAAAAGAAATGATGAAGTTAGCGGAGTTAATGCTTGAACTTTTATCAGAAGCTTTAGGGTTGAGGCCTAACCACCTCAAAGAAATGGATTGTGCAAAAGGTTTATGGATGCTCTGTCATTGCTTCCCGCCCTGTCATGAGCCAAATCGAGTACTCGGCGCCACTCAGCACACAGACAGATGTTTCCTCACGATTCTTCTTAACGACCACATTGGAGGACTCCAAGTTCTCCACGATGGATACTGGATCGATGTTACTCCTGATCCCGAAGCTTTTATCATTAACGTTGGAGATCTTCTACAAGCAAGTTCTTTTTATACTTGAAATAAAATGGCCTATATAAACCCATAAGGAAAAGAAAAAAATGTGTAACAGTCTTCATTTTTTGCAGCTTATAACGAATGACAAGTTTGTAAGTGTGGAGCATAGAGTTTTGGCACATGGAGGTGAAGAGCCACGGATATCGGTCGGGTGTTTCGTTGTGCATACTTCACCAAGTTCGACAGTATATGGACCCATTAAAAAGCTTTTGTCTGAACAAAACCCTCCCAAGTATAGAGACACCATTGTGGAAGCCTCCAATCACTATGTGGCCAGAAAACTTAATGGGAATGCTTCCTTGGACCATTTAAGGATCTGAAAAAAATGGTGAACTCATATCTCCGAGGTTTTTGTTAGTTTATAATTGAGTTCGGTGGTACGTTATTTACTTATTGTGTAAGTTTGTATGTTGTATGAAAAGGTGTTTGTAAGAGTCGTGACTTTAGGTTGGGTAGTTTTGTCTCAATTTCAAAAGTCACATTGTTTAGTTAAGTATTGTCGAAACTATATAAGTGTACTTGTATTGTCTTAATAAAATCAACAGTTAGTACTCTTTTTCCCAGAGTTGGGATTTTCCAACTTTGGGTTTTAATGAGGCTACGGTTTATTATCGCTAAAAGAGTCCGATTCTAATTTCTACCTCAGCTACTAGATGCATTTATCGTAAAAACGTTTATTTTTTGCCATTATTATAATTTAACATTTATACAAATTAAAATCAACAGTTTCAGTCTTGCTCTGTTTTTTCTTTCTTTGTCGACGTTAGTTAATTAACAGAACAACTTTGATTACAATCATAATTTGTTCCCTTTCTTTTGCAACAAGTGAAACGCTTGTTGTGTTCTGTGGAAGAAGAAGCAATAGCTTCTAACATTCTTGAGTTTCCAATAAAAAATTTGTGCACATAGATGTACCACGTACAATAAGGTTTTTGAGAGTATCACATGTACTAATTCCTAATAAGTTGCCTATTCCACATTTGGTCTAAAATATTATTGTGTATCCAATAATTTATATATTCAAACCATCAATATCTTTGAACGTTTCATTCAATAATTTTTGAGTTATGAGTTCTGATCGCATGTTTCTTCATGTACAGACCAATCAAAGAACTTCCGTTTGAACAAAATCAGCCAAAAGTAGTAGAACAGAACCTCTAGATTTGAACAGCGTACGGATCTGAAAGTGGCTATCATTTCATGATCATCATGAACCAACATTTAATTATTTTGCTATATATATTCTTCTACGTATCATTGCTCATAAGTCATGATAACCATATATGTAGAGTATTGTTGCTCAGTGCGAATGCCAACATTACCTCCATAGATACTACACGATGTTATTATATGCAAACAAAGATCTCTGCCACGCTCTATCAAGAAGTTTAACTCACACCAAGCACATTTCAACACACCTGCACAATCCGTGTGAATATTTTCTTTACAAATAATTGAGGATGAAAATGGAAGAAAAAGGATTCAAATATAAAATTAAAAGAGAGAGAAATAAAACAAGACAAAGGCTGTGAAATGCATATTGCATTCAATAGAAACAAAACAAAACAATCCGACTGCCGAGGAAATCTTTGATATAGATCATGTTTGTATTGGACGGTATTGTTAATTGTCTCCTCATCTGCTCCACAACGTGCATGGTGCACATATACTCTATGTCATATAGTGTCACACTTTATTCTTCTGTGTTTGAGGTTTGATATGAACACTAAGCTACCCATAAGAACTTACCAGATACATGCTTTACTTTTTAAGGGATATTTCAACTTCCAAGTGTGAGTTTGGAGTAGCGGAAAATCTGGTCCATAAACTTGCGATGATTTACCAAAAAATGGTTTGTTATGCCCTATCTAATATTCCGTTTTAGCCGTTTATTTTTCTGATTTTGTAAAATGTCATCCTAACGTAATCCCGTTTGCATACTCCTAATCGAAATGCCTCAAATGATCAAAATATCTTCCAGAACAATAAGTTTTGAAAAGTAAATCTATGTTCCACATTCTATTCGATTGATCAATTAATTGATTAACTGTCAAATTGGGATAAACATCCAACATCTCCTACAACCCGAAAATTCATATTTTACAACAAGAAGTCAAATGACTATACAACAAGAAACCCAATAACTTATACAACAAGGAATAATTTGGGTCACAGATGTAACAATTCTCCCCACTAAAATAGATTCGTCCCCGAATCTCAAGTCTCAGCTTGCTTTTCAAACCACTTGGAGAATTGTGCTTTTATCCTCGCCTCAGATTCCCAAGTCTCCTCATCCACCCCATTACAATCCTACAAGACCTTTATCTCAGGAGTTTTCTTCCTCCTATCCGCTTTGATTATGCGCTCCAGAATCTTAACAGGTCTTGCTGCAATCGTCATATTCGGTCTTAAATCAGATGGGATTTCAGCTAACACATGATCATCCCTATGCAAGCATTTCTTCAACATCGACACATGAAAGACTTTATGAAATGCTCGCATAGCAGCAGGCAATTCCAGCCTATACGCAACAGGTCCAACCCGTTCCAACACTCGGAACGGCCCCAAATATCTTGGATTCAGCTTACTTTCTGAGATAGATCTGCTAGGACCTTTCAGCATTGCCATCTTGAGATAAACCAAATCGCCAACGACAAACTCCAGCTCTTTTTTACGATTATCAGCATAGCTCTTTTATCTATCCTGAGCTTCTTTCATATTCAACTTCAAGATTCGGATTTTCTCCGTAGTCTCCTGCACAAAACTCTCGCCAAACATGCTTCGCTCCCCCACTTGAGTCCAATATAATGGCATCCTACATGGCCTACCATAAAGAGCTTCATATGTTGTCATTACAATACTAGCTTGATAACTATTATTATATGTGAACTCCACCAAGTTCAGTTTACATAATTTTAATATTGAAGTGGACTTGACACTCTTAACAAAAATGTGGGTTTTTTCAATCACATCATGTCTTTTTAAATTAATAGAAAAAATAAATTATCCCCTCTTGAATTAAAGTGAATTAAGGAGGAAACAGAGACTATTAAAAACTACTAGGTCGTTGATAAAAAAATTAGCTTTAGTTTAAAAAATTCAAATGACCTAAATATTACATCAACCGAGTGTTTAACCAACCGATCTTGTTGTAAAACTCTGATGGATTTATATAATTTATATTATTGATGCTGAAATTGTCTTAAAGACAAGTCTGAGCCACTAATGAAAAAACAAGAAAAATCAGAAAATTGGAAAAAAAAAACTAATCAATTAAAGAACTCAACAATTGCATGACAGAAAAAAAAAAAAAAAGATAACTAACCATTGGCAGTTCTCAACAATTGCTGTTTTCATGAACTTACATGTTGTTATTAATGTTGTTTATAATCTGAATTGCACAACTCTTTCAATTATTGTGAAAAGTTTCATCCACAAATAACCATTGGCTGTAATCATCACAAAAAGTACCAAAGCCATGAATCCTACGTTTTACTACGTTTTTCTTCTCTAGTTTAAGATTCAAAAAATTCGAAATTGAACAGAAATTTGTCTCTCCCTTTTTTCGTTTATAGATAGGAACATTTTAACAACCACATATATATAAGTCAATGATCTAACAAGGCAAAATTTCTACAAATGATAAAACGTGTTTCATGCAGATATGGTCAAGTGAAACTGTTGAAGAAAACTGAGAAAAATCAATATTTATGATGTTAACTTCATTAGAAGAATGTTCCTTGTTTATTGTAATGAAGATAACTCTTATGATTTTGTGTTAGTTTCCGGGTTTCTGCTTTTGGATTTCTTGGGCTACTCTAATAGATAACAGATTTTTTTAAAAGATCATATTATCGAGAAATTAAAGTTGCCAATATCGCGAAAGAAAATTTCTTCACTCCAAGCATTACATCCACTCATTAAAAATAAAAGTTTTATCCTGGTGTTATCCTTATATACACTACTCCAAACTAACATGAAATACACATGGCATTGAATATTGAACTTATATATGGATATTTACCTAGATAAAGACAAATACATGACATGTATGGATTAGAATCAAAGTATTATCAATAATTTCGATTACGTGTCCCGTTTTGGTTGGTTTAATCAAATTGAACTGCAATAGACACTAAAAAAACCATAAACAAATCTTGGTTTGCATTATTTGCAATTTTTCTATATCTGATAATGTAATTAAAACCATCGAACGAAACATAATCGTTTAAAAAAATTGGAGCTGTAATTAAGTTGTTAGCAACGGATAAAATTGAAAACATACTAAATTAACTAGAATAGTAGATTAAGTTCTCATACTTTAAAAGTAAAAGAAAAGAAAAATCAAAATCCAAAATCCGGACGTGGTGACACAGTGATCTCGACTCTAAAAGCTAAGGGCATGATTAATGGAGAAACACTTTATGGGTTTCTTAATATTTTTATAATATTAAATTCTTAAGAGATACTTTCTTAAGTATCTAAAATAAGAAACTATCTACATTGGTTTCTAAAAAATATAATAAATTTAATCATTAAAATAATTAAGAAACTCACCTAAGAACCTCCTAAGAACCCCCAATAATCATGGTCTAAGAGCGTAAATTTGCTATAGCTCTAGGTTGGATTATACTGTAGACAAACACTATATGTTGGTCACTTAATCACTTGGTGTCGGTGCGAATGTCTTATACGTTGGTCACTTAACCACTTAGTGTCGGTGCGAATGTTTTATCCGTGATGAGTTTGCAGAAAAGTTATTTTTAAGAGATTTGACAAAACTGAGCTTAACCAGAATAATAATATACAAAATTACACGTCAAAGAAACGTGTGTACTATGCTTAGCCACCTCGTCGGGCGTCGAGAGAGGCCCCAAACCTCGCTTCCCGTTTTCTTTCTTTCTCCGGCGGCTATCCTTACGGCGGGAGTAAGGCGGAGCTTCGTTTTCGGTCTTGGTGTCTTGGTGGCTCCTCCTCCCCAGTTGGTGCTCCTAGGGCGATGGTGGAGTCTCGGTTGCTTCACAGCCACTCGGTTGCTTCACAGCCACTCGGCTGTGTCTTCGCGACCCCGTGAAGTGCCTGGGGCTCGGTGATTCTCTGCGGCGATTCAAGGAGGAGGTTGCTTCGGCGAGCTCTACGGCCCTACCACTATTGGAGGGCGGCGGTGGGGGCCTGATGAGGCTAGTCAATGATTTCCGATCTTCTTTTTATTCGCTTAGAGTGGCTGTCGGCTCTGCGCAGCGTCAGGATTGCTCCAGCCTTAGGTTGCGGCGTAAGCCTCCTGCAGGCGTTGGTGTCCCTTTAACTGCATCGGAGTCCGCCTATCCTCCCCTCAGCATCCGCCTGGCTTCGATCTCGCCGCCCCTCCTTCATCCTCTTCCGGTGACGAGTAGATCTAGGGTAAGAAGGAGTTTTTTTTGCTTTAGGTTAGTGGGCTTGCTTCTCTTGTAGTTGGCTTGTTTATCTTGCTTGGGAATTTAGTGTCGTTGGATTTGCTGGGCAATGGAAGGTAGGCTGAGTGGTATTTTTGGTGGGCTTCTTCAATAGGCAGTTGGTTTTGCTTATGGTTGTGTCTATTCAATTGGCTCGGTGATGTTCGTTCGAGACGTCATTCGGAGTTTTACGGTTGTTTCTTCACAGCTTGCTTCTCTCCGGGTGACTTGAGTTCTCTCGGCAGGATGTAGCGGGTTTTCTCAACATGTTCGGTTCACCAGAGGCTTTGTAATCTTCGCTTTTGGTTTGCTTGGTTCTCTTGCAAGGTCAGATTTAGGAAACTCTCAGGAAGTTGCAGGAATCGTCTGTTCAAGGGATTTGGGATGGTTCCTTGGCAACTTGTAGGTCTTCTGGATTCTAATATGTGCTCGGGATCTGAGTCGGTTGATCTACTCATTTTCTTATTGATGTTCACTTTTCATTAGTTTGTGATGTTTTGTTTGTCTTAGTTTTTTTTTGGTTTTTTTTTGGTTTTTTTGTTTTCTTTGTTTTTTCTTTAATTTATGCACAAATCGAAAAATGTTATAAAATTTAACATTTTACCAATAGGGAAAACGATCTATTTCCCATGAACAGTAACGAAATCACGACAGATCCCCGTGAAACTTTGAGCTCGTGCCATTTTCCCCCTAATCTATTCTTCTAATCCTTATTCCCCTCGAAATCGAAAGTTTTCGAGCTAATTCCCCATTTTCGATCTAATTCTCCATATTTCTGGATTTAATCGGTTTAACCGATCCAATTGAATACCCGAGTAAAACTAACCCAATCTTTAACCGAAAGACCAATTTTAGTCGAACCCAAACCTTAACCACTTCTTCTTCTTCTTCTTCTTAAGAAACGATCTCCACCTTCATACCATAACCATGAAGATTCTCATATTACTTCCGCCATTAAAGTTTCTTGGTCTCACCAATCAATCAATTCCGATGGTAGTAAAGAGAATCAGTTTCCAATTTTGGTTACTTTTTGACTTAATTAAGCTAAATTTCCGAAATGGAGATAATGTTAAGCTACTTTTTGTCTTCTATGTGCTTAATTATCCAAATCTAAACCCATTAGCACTAACTTTAGGTTTTCTCCTTAGCAACAATAAAGCCAATACCGACATGAATTCTAAAATTCCACACAACAATAAACAAAACAAGTGATCATGAAAAAAAAAAGAGACTCCATTATAATATAACGGACTGTAGTGGACGGTCCCATCTTAGCGGTCTATCTCGTGCTTTCATTTTCCAGTCTCCACGCATTAAATACGTGCATTTAAGGTTTCTAGACCGGTAAACACTAACCGGATGAAATAAGGAAATATGACCAGTTCCTTTTGTTTTGTTATATAAAGGGAGAGGCCAAAGAGCTTTATTAACAAGCACAACACTAGGCATACAATACAAGGCTGTTCTTTCTTGTTTTCTTTGTATATTAGAAAAAAAAAAGAAGAGAACCAGAGAGACACCATGACGGGAGAATATGACCGTGCTGGTGAGTTAAAAGCATTCGACGAGATGGAGACCGGCGTGGAGGGTCTCGTCGAAGCAGGAATCGCAGAGATACCGCGCGTTTTCCACAACCCGGATGCTGCAATAACAAACCCCAAGCATTCCTCGACAGAGGTGATGATTCCAACAATCGATCTTGAAGGTGGCGTGTTCGAATCCGCGGTCGTGCGAGAGAGTGTGGTTGCAAAGGTTAAAGAAGCGATGGAGAAGTTTGGATTTTTCAAGGCTATCAACCATGGGGTTCCACTCGATGTGATGGAGAAGATGAGAAATGGGATTCGTGGGTTTCACGAGCAAGATCCAGAAGTGAGGAAAACGTTCTATAGCCGAGAAAAAACCAAAAAGGTTAAGTATCACTCTAATAGTGATCTCTTTCAATCTCCTGCTGCGAGTTGGAGAGATACCTTAAGTTGTGCAATGGCTCCTGATGTTCCAAAAGCAGAGGAGTTACCAGAGATTTGTCGGTACGAATACGATTTCTTCTATTTCTAATCTAAAAGAAAGAAGAATACGTTAAACTCTTGGTTAGTTCAAAGATTCAGACTTTAATTTGATGCGTTTTGAAAGTTGATTGGTGTGAATTTTTTAGGGAGATCATGTTGGAGTACTCAAAAGAAATGATGAAGTTAGCGGAGTTAATGCTTGAACTTTTATCAGAAGCTTTAGGGTTGAGGCCTAACCACCTCAAAGAAATGGATTGTGCAAAAGGTTTATGGATGCTCTGTCATTGCTTCCCGCCCTGTCATGAGCCAAATCGAGTACTCGGCGCCACTCAGCACACAGACAGATGTTTCCTCACGATTCTTCTTAACGACCACATTGGAGGACTCCAAGTTCTCCACGATGGATACTGGATCGATGTTACTCCTGATCCCGAAGCTTTTATCATTAACGTTGGAGATCTTCTACAAGCAAGTTCTTTTTATACTTGAAATAAAATGGCCTATATAAACCCATAAGGAAAAGAAAAAAATGTGTAACAGTCTTCATTTTTTGCAGCTTATAACGAATGACAAGTTTGTAAGTGTGGAGCATAGAGTTTTGGCACATGGAGGTGAAGAGCCACGGATATCGGTCGGGTGTTTCGTTGTGCATACTTCACCAAGTTCGACAGTATATGGACCCATTAAAAAGCTTTTGTCTGAACAAAACCCTCCCAAGTATAGAGACACCATTGTGGAAGCCTCCAATCACTATGTGGCCAGAAAACTTAATGGGAATGCTTCCTTGGACCATTTAAGGATCTGAAAAATGGTGAACTCATATCTCCGAGGTTTTTGTTAGTTTATAATTGAGTTCGGTGGTACGTTATTTACTTATTGTGTAAGTTTGTATGTTGTATGAAAAGGTGTTTGTAAGAGTCGTGACTTTAGGTTGGGTAGTTTTGTCTCAATTTCAAAAGTCACATTGTTTAGTTAAGTATTGTCGAAACTATATAAGTGTACTTGTATTGTCTTAATAAAATCAACAGTTAGTACTCTTTTTCCCAGAGTTGGGATTTTCCAACTTTGGGTTTTAATGAGGCTACGGTTTATTATCGCTAAAAGAGTCCGATTCTAATTTCTACCTCAGCTACTAGATGCATTTATCGTAAAAACGTTTATTTTTTGCCATTATTATAATTTAACATTTATACAAATTAAAATCAACAGTTTCAGTCTTGCTCTGTTTTTCTTTCTTTGTCGACGTTAGTTAATTAACAGAACAACTTTGATTACAATCATAATTTGTTCCCTTTCTTTTGCAACAAGTGAAACGCTTGTTGTGTTCTGTGGAAGAAGAAGCAATAGCTTCTAACATTCTTGAGTTTCCAATAAAAAATTTGTGCACATAGATGTACCACGTACAATAAGGTTTTTGAGAGTATCACATGTACTAATTCCTAATAAGTTGCCTATTCCACATTTGGTCTAAAATATTATTGTGTATCCAATAATTTATATATTCAAACCATCAATATCTTTGAACGTTTCATTCAATAATTTTTGAGTTATGAGTTCTGATCGCATGTTTCTTCATGTACAGACCAATCAAAGAACTTCCGTTTGAACAAAATCAGCCAAAAGTAGTAGAACAGAACCTCTAGATTTGAACAGCGTACGGATCTGAAAGTGGCTATCATTTCATGATCATCATGAACCAACATTTAATTATTTTGCTATATATATTCTTCTACGTATCATTGCTCATAAGTCATGATAACCATATATGTAGAGTATTGTTGCTCAGTGCGAATGCCAACATTACCTCCATAGATACTACACGATGTTATTATATGCAAACAAAGATCTCTGCCACGCTCTATCAAGAAGTTTAACTCACACCAAGCACATTTCAACACACCTGCACAATCCGTGTGAATATTTTCTTTACAAATAATTGAGGATGAAAATGGAAGAAAAAGGATTCAAATATAAAATTAAAAGAGAGAGAAATAAAACAAGACAAAGGCTGTGAAATGCATATTGCATTCAATAGAAACAAAACAAAACAATCCGACTGCCGAGGAAATCTTTGATATAGATCATGTTTGTATTGGACGGTATTGTTAATTGTCTCCTCATCTGCTCCACAACGTGCATGGTGCACATATACTCTATGTCATATAGTGTCACACTTTATTCTTCTGTGTTTGAGGTTTGATATGAACACTAAGCTACCCATAAGAACTTACCAGATACATGCTTTACTTTTTAAGGGATATTTCAACTTCCAAGTGTGAGTTTGGAGTAGCGGAAAATCTGGTCCATAAACTTGCGATGATTTACCAAAAAATGGTTTGTTATGCCCTATCTAATATTCCGTTTTAGCCGTTTATTTTTCTGATTTTGTAAAATGTCATCCTAACGTAATCCCGTTTGCATACTCCTAATCGAAATGCCTCAAATGATCAAAATATCTTCCAGAACAATAAGTTTTGAAAAGTAAATCTATGTTCCACATTCTATTCGATTGATCAATTAATTGATTAACTGTCAAATTGGGATAAACATCCAACATCTCCTACAACCCGAAAATTCATATTTTACAACAAGAAGTCAAATGACTATACAACAAGAAACCCAATAACTTATACAACAAGGAATAATTTGGGTCACAGATGTTACAATTCTCCCCACTAAAATAGATTCGTCCCCGAATCTCAAGTCTCAGCTTGCTTTTCAAACCACTTGGAGAATTGTGCTTTTATCCTCGCCTCAGATTCCCAAGTCTCCTCATCCACCCCATTACAATCCTACAAGACCTTTATCTCAGGAGTTTTCTTCCTCCTATCCGCTTTGATTATGCGCTCCAGAATCTTAACAGGTCTTGCTGCAATCGTCATATTCGGTCTTAAATCAGATGGGATTTCAGCTAACACATGATCATCCCTATGCAAGCATTTCTTCAACATCGACACATGAAAGACTTTATGAAATGCTCGCATAGCAGCAGGCAATTCCAGCCTATACGCAACAGGTCCAACCCGTTCCAACACTCGGAACGGCCCCAAATATCTTGGATTCAGCTTACTTTCTGAGATTGATCTGCTAGGACCTTTCAGCATTGCCATCTTGAGATAAACCAAATCGCCAACGACAAACTCCAGCTCTTTTTACGATTATCAGCATAGCTCTTTTATCTATCCCGAGCTTCTTTCATATTCAACTTCAAGATTCGGATTTTCTCCGTAGTCTCCTGCACAAAACTCTCGCCAAACATGCTTCGCTCCCCACTTGAGTCCAATATAATGGCGTCCTACATGGCCTACCATAAAGAGCTTCATATGTTGTCATTACAATACTAGCTTGATAACTATTATTATATGTGAACTCCACCAAGTTCAGTTTACATAATTTTAATATTGAAGTGGACTTGACACTCTTAACAAAAATGTGGGTTTTTTCAATCACATCATGTCTTTTAAATTAATAGAAAAAATAAATTATCCCCTCTTGAATTAAAGTGAATTAAGGAGGAAACAGAGACTATTAAAAACTACTAGGTCGTTGATAAAAAAATTAGCTTTAGTTTAAAAAATTCAAATGACCTAAATATTACATCAACCGAGTGTTTAACCAACCGATCTTGTTGTAAAACTCTGATGGATTTATATAATTTATATTATTGATGCTGAAATTGTCTTAAAGACAAGCCTGAGCCACTAATGAAAAAACAAGAAAAATCAGAAAATTGGAAAAAAAACTAATCAATTAAAGAACTCAACAATTGCATGACAGAAAAAAAAAAAAAAAAAAAAAGATAACAAACCATTGGCAGTTCTCAACAATTGCTGTTTTCATGAACTTACATGTTGTTATTAATGTTGTTTATAATCTGAATTGCACAACTCTTTCAATTATTGTGAAAAGTTTCATCCACAAATAACCATTGGCTGTAATCATCACAAAAAGTACCAAAGCCATGAATCCTACGTTTTACTACGTTTTTCTTCTCTAGTTTAAGATTCAAAAAATTCGAAATTGAACAGAAATTTGTCTCTCCCTTTTTTCGTTTATAGATAGGAACATTTTAACAACCACATATATATAAGTCAATGATCTAACAAGGCAAAATTTCTACAAATGATAAAACGTGTTTCATGCAGATATGGTCAAGTGAAACTGTTGAAGAAAACTGAGAAAAATCAATATTTATGATGTTAACTTCATTAGAAGAATGTTCCTTGTTTATTGTAATGAAGATAACTCTTATGATTTTGTGTTAGTTTCCGGGTTTCTGCTTTTGGATTTCTTGGGCTACTCTAATAGATAACAGATTTTTTTAAAAGATCATATTATCGAGAAATTAAAGTTGCCAATATCGCGAAAGAAAATTTCTTCACTCCAAGCATTACATCCACTCATTAAAAATAAAAGTTTTATCCTGGTGTTATCCTTATATACACTACTCCAAACTAACATGAAATACACATGGCATTGAATATTGAACTTATATATGGATATTTACCTAGATAAAGACAAATACATGACATGTATGGATTAGAATCAAAGTATTATCAATAATTTCGATTACGTGTCCCGTTTTGGTTGGTTTAATCAAATTGAACTGCAATAGACACTAAAAAAACCATAAACAAATCTTGGTTTGCATTATTTGCAATTTTTCTATATCTGATAATGTAATTAAAACCATCGAACGAAACATAATCGTTTAAAAATTGGAGCTGTAATTAAGTTGTTAGCAACGGATAAAATTGAAAACATACTAAATTAACTAGAATAGTAGATTAAGTTCTCATACTTTAAAAAGTAAAAGAAAAGAAAAATCAAAATCCAAAATCCGGACGTGGTGACACAGTGATCTCGACTCTAAAAGCTAGGGGCATGATTAATGGAGAAACACTTTATGGGTTTCTTAATATTTTTATAATATTAAATTCTTAAGAGATACTTTCTTAAGTATCTAAAATAAGAAACTATCTACATTGGTTTCTAAAAATATAATAAATTTAATCATTAAAATAATTAAGAAACTCACCTAAGAACCTCCTAAGAACCCCCAATAATCATGGTCTAAGAGCGTAAATTTGCTATAGCTCTAGGTTGGATTATACTGTAGACAAACACTATATGTTGGTCACTTAATCACTTGGTGTCGGTGCGAATGTCTTATACGTTGGTCACTTAACCACTTAGTGTCGGTGCGAATGTCTTATCCGTGATGAGTTTGCAGAAAAGTTATTTTTAAGAGATTTGACAAAACTGAGCTTAACCAGAATAATAATATACAAAATTACACGTCAAAGAAACGTGTGTACTATGCTTAGCCACCTCGTCGGCGTCGAGAGAGGCCCCAAACCTCGCTTCCCGTTTTCTTTCTTTCTCCGGCGGCTATCCTTACGGCGGGAGTAAGGCGGAGCTTCGTTTTCGGTCTTGGTGTCTTGGTGGCTCCTCCTCCCAGTTGGTGCTCCTAGGGCGATGGTGGAGTCTCGGTTGCTTCACAGCCACTCGGTTGCTTCACAGCCACTCGGCTGTGTCTTCGCGACCCTGTGAAGTGCACAGGGCTCGGTGATTCTCTGCGGCGATTCAAGGAGGAGGTTGCTTCGGCGAGCTCTACGGCCCTACCACTATTGGAGGGCGGCGGTGGGGGCCTGATGAGGCTAGTCAATGATTTCCGATCTTCTTTTTATTCGCTTAGAGTGGCTGTCGGCTCTGCGCAGCGTCGGGATTGCTCCAGCCTTAGGTTGCGGCGTAAGCCTCCTGCAGGCGTTGGTGTCCCTTTAACTGCATCGGAGTCCGCCTATCCTCCCTCAGCATCCGCCTGGCTTCGATCTCGCCGCCTCCTCCTTCATCCTCTTCCGGTGACGAGTAGATCTAGGGTAAGAAGGAGTTTTTGCTTTAGGTTAGTGGGCTTGCTTCTCTTGTAGTTGGCTTGTTTATCTTGCTTGGGAATTTAGTGTCGTTGGATTTGCTGGGCAATGGAAGGTAGGCTGAGTGGTATTTTTGGTGGGCTTCTTCAATAGGCAGTTGGTTTTGCTTATGGTTGTCTATTCAATTGGCTCGGTGATGTTCGTTCGAGACGTCATTCGGAGTTTTACGGTTGTTTCTTCACAGCTTGCTTCTCTCCGGGTGACTTGAGTTCTCTCGGCAGGATGTAGCGGGTTTTTCTCAACATGTTCGGTTCACCGGAGGCTTTGTAATCTTCGCTTTTGGTTTGCTTGGTTCTCTTGCAAGGTCAGATTTAGGAAACTCTCGGGAAGTTGCAGGAATCGTCCTGTTCAAGGGATTTGGGATGGTTCCTTGGCAACTTGTAGGTCTTCTGGATTCTAATATGTGCTCGGGATCCGAGTCGGTTGATCTACTCATTTTCTTATTGATGTTCACTTTTCATTAGTTTGTGATGTTTTGTTTGTCTTAGTTTTTTTTTGGTTTTTTTTTGGTTTTTTTGTTTTCTTTGTTTTTTCTTTAATTTATGCACAAATCGAAAAATGTTATAAAATTTAACATTTTACCAATAGGGAAAACGATCTATTTCCCATGAACAAGAACGAAATCACGACGGATCCCCGTGAAACTTTGAGCTCGTGCCATTTTCCCCTAATCTATTCTTCTAATCCTTATTCCCCTCGAAATCGAAAGTTTTCGAGCTAATTCCCCATTTTCGATCTAATTCTCCATATTTCTGGATTTAATCGGTTTAACCGATCCAATTGAATACCCGAGTAAAACTAACCCAATCTTTAACCGAAAGACCAATTTTAGTCGAACCCAAACCTTAACCACTTCTTCTTCTTCTTCTTCTTAAGAAACGATCTCCACCTTCATACCATAACCATGAAGATTCTCATATTACTTCCGCCATTAAAGTTTCTTGGTCTCACCAATCAATCAATTCCGATGGTAGTAAAGAGAATCAGTTTCCAATTTTGGTTACTTTTTGACTTAATTAAGCTAAATTTCCGAAATGGAGATAATGTTAAGCTACTTTTTGTCTTCTATGTGCTTAATTATCCAAATCTAAACCCATTAGCACTAACTTTAGGTTTTCTCCTTAGCAACAATAAAGCCAATACCGACATGAATTCTAAAATTCCACACAACAATAAACAAAACAAGTGATCATGAAAAAAAAAAGAGACTCCATTATAATATAACGGACTGTAGTGGACGGTCCCATCTTAGCGGTCTATCTCGTGCTTTCATTTTCCAGTCTCCACGCATTAAATACGTGCATTTAAGGTTTCTAGACCGGTAAACACTAACCGGATGAAATAAGGAAATATGACCAGTTCCTTTTGTTTTGTTATATAAAGGGAGAGGCCAAAGAGCTTTATTAACAAGCACAACACTAGGCATACAATACAAGGCTGTTCTTTCTTGTTTTCTTTGTATATTAGAAAAAAAAAAAAAGAGAAACAGAGAGACACCATGACGGGAGAATATGACCGTGCTGGTGAGTTAAAAGCATTCGACGAGATGAAGACCGGCGTGAAGGGTCTCGTCGAAGCAGGAATCACAGAGATACCGCGCATTTTCCACAACCCGGATGCTGCAATAACAAACCCTAAGCATTCCTCGACAGAGGTGATGATTCCAACAATCGATCTTGAAGGTGGCGTGTTCGAATCCGCGGTCGTGCGAGAGAGTGTGGTTGCAAAGGTTAAAGAAGCGATGGAGAAGTTTGGATTTTTCAAGGCTATCAACCATGGGGTTCCACTCGATGTGATGGAGAAGATGAGAAATGGGATTCGTGGGTTTCACGAGCAAGATCCAGAAGTGAGGAAAACGTTCTATAGCCGAGAAAAAACCAAAAAGGTTAAGTATCACTCTAATAGTGATCTCTTTCAATCTCCTGCTGCGAGTTGGAGAGATACCTTAAGTTGTGCAATGGCTCCTGATGTTCCAAAAGCAGAGGAGTTACCAGAGATTTGTCGGTACGAATACGATTTCTTCTATTTCTAATCTAAAAGAAAGAAGAATACGTTAAACTCTTGGTTAGTACAAAGATTCAAACTTTAATTTGATGCGTTTTGAAAGTTGATTGGTGTGAATTTTTTAGGGAGATCATGTTGGAGTACTCAAAAGAAATGATGAAGTTAGCGGAGTTAATGCTTGAACTTTTATCAGAAGCTTTAGGGTTGAGGCCTAACCACCTCAAAGAAATGGATTGTGCAAAAGGTTTATGGATGCTCTGTCATTGCTTCCCGCCCTGTCATGAGCCAAATCGAGTACTCGGCGCCACTCAGCACACAGACAGATGTTTCCTCACGATTCTTCTTAACGACCACATTGGAGGACTCCAAGTTCTCCACGATGGATACTGGATCGATGTTACTCCTGATCCCGAAGCTTTTATCATTAACGTTGGAGATCTTCTACAAGCAAGTTCTTTTTATACTTGAAATAAAATGGCCTATATAAACCCATAAGGAAAAGAAAAAAATGTGTAACAGTCTTCATTTTTTGCAGCTTATAACGAATGACAAGTTTGTAAGTGTGGAGCATAGAGTTTTGGCACATGGAGGTGAAGAGCCACGGATATCGGTCGGGTGTTTCGTTGTGCATACTTCACCAAGTTCGACAGTATATGGACCCATTAAAAAGCTTTTGTCTGAACAAAACCCTCCCAAGTATAGAGACACCATTGTGGAAGCCTCCAATCACTATTTGGCCAGAAAACTTCATTGGAATGCATCCTTGTACCATTTAAGGTATTGGATAACATGGTGAACTCATATCTCAGAGGGAATTGTTAGTTTAAAATAGAGTTCGGTGGTACGTTATTTACTTATTGTGTAAGTTTGTATGTTGTATGAAAAGGTGTTTGTAAGAGTCGTGACTTTAGGTTGGGTAGTTTTGTCTCAATTTCAAAAGTCACATTGTTTAGTTAAGTATTGTCGAAACTATATAAGTGTACTTGTATTGTCTTAATAAAATCAACAGTTAGTACTCTTTTTCCCAGAGTTGGGATTTTCCAACTTTGGGTTTTAATGAGGCTACGGTTTATTATCGCTAAAAGAGTCCGATTCTAATTTCTACCTCAGCTACTAGATGCATTTATCGTAAAAACGTTTATTTTTTGCCATTATTATAATTTAACATTTATACAAATTAAAATCAACAGTTTCAGTCTTGCTCTGTTTTTTCTTTCTTTGTCGACGTTAGTTAATTAACAGAACAACTTTGATTACAATCATAATTTGTTCCCTTTCTTTTGCAACAAGTGAAACGCTTGTTGTGTTCTGTGGAAGAAGAAGCAATAGCTTCTAACATTCTTGAGTTTCCAATAAAAAATTTGTGCACATAGATGTACCACGTACAATAAGGTTTTTGAGAGTATCACATGTACTAATTCCTAATAAGTTGCCTATTCCACATTTGGTCTAAAATATTATTGTGTATCCAATAATTTATATATTCAAACCATCAATATCTTTGAACGTTTCATTCAATAATTTTTGAGTTATGAGTTCTGATCGCATGTTTCTTCATGTACAGACCAATCAAAGAACTTCCGTTTGAACAAAATCAGCCAAAAGTAGTAGAACAGAACCTCTAGATTTGAACAGCGTACGGATCTGAAAGTGGCTATCATTTCATGATCATCATGAACCAACATTTAATTATTTTGCTATATATATTCTTCTACGTATCATTGCTCAAGTCATGATAACCATATATGTAGAGTATTGTTGCTCAGTGCGAATGCCAACATTACCTCCATAGATACTACACGATGTTATTATATGCAAACAAAGATCTCTGCCACGCTCTATCAAGAAGTTTAACTCACACCAAGCACATTTCAACACACCTGCACAATCCGTGTGAATATTTTCTTTACAAATAATTGAGGATGAAAATGGAAGAAAAAGGATTCAAATATAAAATTAAAAGAGAGAGAAATAAAACAAGACAAAGGCTGTGAAATGCATATTGCATTCAATAGAAACAAAACAAAACAATCCGACTGCGAGGAAATCTTTGATATAGATCATGTTTGTATTGGACGGTATTGTTAATTGTCTCCTCATCTGCTCCACAACGTGCATGGTGCACATATACTCTATGTCATATAGTGTCACACTTTATTCTTCTGTGTTTGAGGTTTGATATGAACACTAAGCTACCCATAAGAACTTACCAGATACATGCTTTACTTTTTAAGGGATATTTCAACTTCCAAGTGTGAGTTTGGAGTAGCGGAAAATCTGGTCCATAAACTTGCGATGATTTACCAAAAAATGGTTTGTTATGCCCTATCTAATATTCCGTTTTAGCCGTTTATTTTTCTGATTTTGTAAAATGTCATCCTAACGTAATCCCGTTTGCATACTCCTAATCGAAATGCCTCAAATGATCAAAATATCTTCCAGAACAATAAGTTTTGAAAAGTAAATCTATGTTCCACATTCTATTCGATTGATCAATTAATTGATTAACTGTCAAATTGGGATAAACATCCAACATCTCCTACAACCCGAAAATTCATATTTTACAACAAGAAGTCAAATGACTATACAACAAGAAACCCAATAACTTATACAACAAGGAATAATTTGGGTCACAGATGTTACAATTCTCCCCCACTAAAATAGATTCGTCCCCGAATCTCAAGTCTCAGCTTGCTTTTCAAACCACTTGGAGAATTGTGCTTTTATCCTCGCCTCAGATTCCCAAGTCTCCTCATCCACCCCATTACAATCCTACAAGACCTTTATCTCAGGAGTTTTCTTCCTCCTATCCGCTTTGATTATGCGCTCCAGAATCTTAACAGGTCTTGCTGCAATCGTCATATTCGGTCTTAAATCAGATGGGATTTCAGCTAACACATGATCATCCCTATGCAAGCATTTCTTCAACATCGACACATGAAAGACTTTATGAAATGCTCGCATAGCAGCAGGCAATTCCAGCCTATACGCAACAGGTCCAACCCGTTCCAACACTCGGAACGGCCCCAAATATCTTGGATTCAGCTTACTTTCTGAGATAGATCTGCTAGGACCTTTCAGCATTGCCATCTTGAGATAAACCAAATCGCCAACGACAAACTCCAGCTCTTTTTTACGATTATCAGCATAGCTCTTTTATCTATCCTGAGCTTCTTTCATATTCAACTTCAAGATTCGGATTTTCTCCGTAGTCTCCTGCACAAAACTCTCGCCAAACATGCTTCGCTCCCCCACTTGAGTCCAATATAATGGCATCCTACATGGCCTACCATAAAGAGCTTCATATGTTGTCATTACAATACTAGCTTGATAACTATTATTATATGTGAACTCCACCAAGTTCAGTTTACATAATTTTAATATTGAAGTGGACTTGACACTCTTAACAAAAATGTGGGTTTTTTCAATCACATCATGTCTTTTAAATTAATAGAAAAAATAAATTATCCCCTCTTGAATTAAAGTGAATTAAGGAGGAAACAGAGACTATTAAAAACTACTAGGTCGTTGATAAAAAAAATTAGCTTTAGTTTAAAAAAAAAATTCAAATGACCTAAATATTACATCAACCGAGTGTTTAACCAACCGATCTTGTTGTAAAACTCTGATGGATTTATATAATTTATATTATTGATGCTGAAATTGTCTTAAAGACAAGTCTGAGCCACTAATGAAAAAACAAGAAAAATCAGAAAATTGGAAAAAAAAACTAATCAATTAAAGAACTCAACAATTGCATGACAGAAAAAAAAAAAAAAAAAAAAAAAAGATAACTAACCATTGGCAGTTCTCAACAATTGCTGTTTTCATGAACTTACATGTTGTTATTAATGTTGTTTATAATCTGAATTGCACAACTCTTTCAATTATTGTGAAAAGTTTCATCCACAAATAACCATTGGCTGTAATCATCACAAAAAGTACCAAAGCCATGAATCCTACGTTTTACTACGTTTTTCTTCTCTAGTTTAAGATTCAAAAAATTCGAAATTGAACAGAAATTTGTCTCTCCCTTTTTTCGTTTATAGATAGGAACATTTTAACAACCACATATATATAAGTCAATGATCTAACAAGGCAAAATTTCTACAAATGATAAAACGTGTTTCATGCAGATATGGTCAAGTGAAACTGTTGAAGAAAACTGAGAAAAATCAATATTTATGATGTTAACTTCATTAGAAGAATGTTCCTTGTTTATTGTAATGAAGATAACTCTTATGATTTTGTGTTAGTTTCCGGGTTTCTGCTTTTGGATTTCTTGGGCTACTCTAATAGATAACAGATTTTTAAAAGATCATATTATCGAGAAATTAAAGTTGCCAATATCGCGAAAGAAAATTTCTTCACTCCAAGCATTACATCCACTCATTAAAAATAAAAGTTTTATCCTGGTGTTATCCTTATATACACTACTCCAAACTAACATGAAATACACATGGCATTGAATATTGAACTTATATATGGATATTTACCTAGATAAAGACAAATACATGACATGTATGGATTAGAATCAAAGTATTATCAATAATTTCGATTACGTGTCCCGTTTTGGTTGGTTTAATCAAATTGAACTGCAATAGACACTAAAAAAACCATAAACAAATCTTGGTTTGCATTATTTGCAATTTTTCTATATCTGATAATGTAATTAAAACCATCGAACGAAACATAATCGTTTAAAAAAATTGGAGCTGTAATTAAGTTGTTAGCAACGGATAAAATTGAAAACATACTAAATTAACTAGAATAGTAGATTAAGTTCTCATACTTTAAAAGTAAAAGAAAAGAAAAATCAAAATCCAAAATCCGGACGTGGTGACACAGTGATCTCGACTCTAAAAGCTAAGGGCATGATTAATGGAGAAACACTTTATGGGTTTCTTAATATTTTTATAATATTAAATTCTTAAGAGATACTTTCTTAAGTATCTAAAATAAGAAACTATCTACATTGGTTTCTAAAAAATATAATAAATTTAATCATTAAAATAATTAAGAAACTCACCTAAGAACCTCCTAAGAACCCCCAATAATCATGGTCTAAGAGCGTAAATTTGCTATAGCTCTAGGTTGGATTATACTGTAGACAAACACTATATGTTGGTCACTTAATCACTTGGTGTCGGTGCGAATGTCTTATACGTTGGTCACTTAACCACTTAGTGTCGGTGCGAATGTCTTATCCGTGATGAGTTTGCAGAAAAGTTATTTTTAAGAGATTTGACAAAACTGAGCTTAACCAGAATAATAATATACAAAATTACACGTCAAAGAAACGTGTGTACTATGCTTAGCCACCTCGTCGGCGTCGAGAGAGGCCCCAAACCTCGCTTCCCGTTTTCTTTCTTTCTCCGGCGGCTATCCTTACGGCGGGAGTAAGGCGGAGCTTCGTTTCGGTCTTGGTGTCTTGGTGGCTCCTCCTCCCCAGTTGGTGCTCCTAGGGCGATGGTGGAGTCTCGGTTGCTTCACAGCCACTCGGTTGCTTCACAGCCACTCGGCTGTGTCTTCGCGACCCTGTGAAGTGCGGGGCTCGGTGATTCTCTGCGGCGATTCAAGGAGGAGGTTGCTTCGGCGAGCTCTACGGCCCTACCACTATTGGAGGGCGGCGGTGGGGGCCTGATGAGGCTAGTCAATGATTTCCGATCTTCTTTTTATTCGCTTAGAGTGGCTGTCGGCTCTGCGCAGCGTCAGGATTGCTCCAGCCTTAGGTTGCGGCGTAAGCCTCCTGCAGGCGTTGGTGTCCCTTTAACTGCATCGGAGTCCGCCTATCCTCCCTCAGCATCCGCCTGGCTTCGATCTCGCCGCCCCTCCTTCATCCTCTTCCGGTGACGAGTAGATCTAGGGTAAGAAGGAGTTTTTTTGCTTTAGGTTAGTGGGCTTGCTTCTCTTGTAGTTGGCTTGTTTATCTTGCTTGGGAATTTAGTGTCGTTGGATTTGCTGGGCAATGGAAGGTAGGCTGAGTGGTATTTTTGGTGGGCTTCTTCAATAGGCAGTTGGTTTTGCTTATGGTTGTGTCTATTCAATTGGCTCGGTGATGTTCGTTCGAGACGTCATTCGGAGTTTTACGGTTGTTTCTTCACAGCTTGCTTCTCTCCGGGTGACTTGAGTTCTCTCGGCAGGATGTAGCGGGTTTTCTCAACATGTTCGGTTCACTGAGGCTTTGTAATCTTCGCTTTTGGTTTGCTTGGTTCTCTTGCAAGGTCAGATTTAGGAAACTCTCGGGAAGTTGCAGGAATCGTCTGTTCAAGGGATTTGGGATGGTTCCTTGGCAACTTGTAGGTCTTCTGGATTCTAATATGTGCTCGGGATCTGAGTCGGTTGATCTACTCATTTTCTTATTGATGTTCACTTTTCATTAGTTTGTGATGTTTTGTTTGTCTTAGTTTTTTTGGTTTTTTTTTGGTTTTTTTGTTTTGTTTGTTTTTTCTTTAATTTATGCACAAATCGAAAAATGTTATAAAATTTAACATTTTACCAATAGGGAAAACGATCTATTTCCCATAAACAAGAATCGAAATCACGACAGATCCCGTGAAACTTTGAGCTCGTGCCATTTTCCCCTAATCTATTCTTCTAATCCTTATTCCCCTCGAAATCGAAAGTTTTCGAGCTAATTCCCCATTTTCGATCTAATTCTCCATATTTCTGGATTTAATCGGTTTAACCGATCCAATTGAATACCCGAGTAAAACTAACCCAATCTTTAACCGAAAGACCAATTTTAGTCGAACCCAAACCTTAACCACTTCTTCTTCTTCTTCTTCTTAAGAAACGATCTCCACCTTCATACCATAACCATGAAGATTCTCATATTACTTCCGCCATTAAAGTTTCTTGGTCTCACCAATCAATCAATTCCGATGGTAGTAAAGAGAATCAGTTTCCAATTTTGGTTACTTTTTGACTTAATTAAGCTAAATTTCCGAAATGGAGATAATGTTAAGCTACTTTTTGTCTTCTATGTGCTTAATTATCCAAATCTAAACCCATTAGCACTAACTTTAGGTTTTCTCCTTAGCAACAATAAAGCCAATACCGACATGAATTCTAAAATTCCACACAACAATAAACAAAACAAGTGATCATGAAAAAAAGAGACTCCATTATAATATAACGGACTGTAGTGGACGGTCCCATCTTAGCGGTCTATCTCGTGCTTTCATTTTCCAGTCTCCACGTATTAAATACGTGCAATTAAGGTTTCTAGACCGGTAAACACTAACCGGATGAAATAAGGAAATATGACCAGTTCCTTTTGTTTTGTTATATAAAGGGAGAGGCCAAAGAGCTTTATTAACAAGCACAACACTAGGCATACAATACAAGGCTGTTCTTTCTTGTTTTCTTTGTATATTAGAAAAAAAGAAGAGAAACAGAGAGACACCATGACGGGAGAATATGACCGTGCTGGTGAGTTAAAAGCATTCGACGAGATGAAGACCGGCGTGAAGGGTCTCGTCGAAGCAGGAATCACAGAGATACCGCGCATTTTCCACAACCCGGATGCTGCAATAACAAACCCTAAGCATTCCTCGACAGAGGTGATGATTCCAACAATCGATCTTGAAGGTGGCGTGTTCGAATCCGCGGTCGTGCGAGAGAGTGTGGTTGCAAAGGTTAAAGAAGCGATGGAGAAGTTTGGATTTTTCAAGGCTATCAACCATGGGGTTCCACTCGATGTGATGGAGAAGATGAGAAATGGGATTCGTGGGTTTCACGAGCAAGATCCAGAAGTGAGGAAAACGTTCTATAGCCGAGAAAAAACCAAAAAGGTTAAGTATCACTCTAATAGTGATCTCTTTCAATCTCCTGCTGCGAGTTGGAGAGATACCTTAAGTTGTGCAATGGCTCCTGATGTTCCAAAAGCAGAGGAGTTACCAGAGATTTGTCGGTACGAATACCATTTCTTCTATTTCTAATCTAAAAGAAAGAAGAATACGTTAAACTCTTGGTTAGTACAAAGATTCAAACTTTAATTTGATGCGTTTTGAAAGTTGATTGGTGTGAATTGTTTACGGAGATCATGTTGGAGTACTCAAAAGAAATGATGAAGTTAGCGGAGTTAATGCTTGAACTTTTATCAGAAGCTTTAGGGTTGAGGCCTAACCACCTCAAAGAAATGGATTGTGCAAAAGGTTTATGGATGCTCTGTCATTGCTTCCCGCCCTGTCATGAGCCAAATCGAGTACTCGGCGCCACTCAGCACACAGACAGATGTTTCCTCACGATTCTTCTTAACGACCACATTGGAGGACTCCAAGTTCTCCACGATGGATACTGGATCGATGTTACTCCTGATCCCGAAGCTTTTATCATTAACGTTGGAGATCTTCTACAAGCAAGTTCTTTTTATACTTGAAATAAAATGGCCTATATAAACCCATAAGGAAAAGAAAAAATGTGTAACAGTCTTCATTTTTTGCAGCTTATAACGAATGACAAGTTTGTAAGTGTGGAGCATAGAGTTTTGGCACATGGAGGTGAAGAGCCACGGATATCGGTCGGGTGTTTCGTTGTGCATACTTCACCAAGTTCGACAGTATATGGACCCATTAAAAAGCTTTTGTCTGAACAAAACCCTCCCAAGTATAGAGACACCATTGTGGAAGCCTCCAATCACTATGTGGCCAGAAAACTTAATGGGAATGCTTCCTTGGACCATTTAAGGATCTGAAAAAAATGGTGAACTCATATCTCCGAGGTTTTTGTTAGTTTATAATTGAGTTCGGTGGTACGTTATTTACTTATTGTGTAAGTTTGTATGTTGTATGAAAAGGTGTTTGTAAGAGTCGTGACTTTAGGTTGGGTAGTTTTGTCTCAATTTCAAAAGTCACATTGTTTAGTTAAGTATTGTCGAAACTATATAAGTGTACTTGTATTGTCTTAATAAAATCAACAGTTAGTACTCTTTTTCCCAGAGTTGGGATTTTCCAACTTTGGGTTTTAATGAGGCTACGGTTTATTATCGCTAAAAGAGTCCGATTCTAATTTCTACCTCAGCTACTAGATGCATTTATCGTAAAAACGTTTATTTTTTGCCATTATTATAATTTAACATTTATACAAATTAAAATCAACAGTTTCAGTCTTGCTCTGTTTTTTCTTTCTTTGTCGACGTTAGTTAATTAACAGAACAACTTTGATTACAATCATAATTTGTTCCCTTTCTTTTGCAACAAGTGAAACGCTTGTTGTGTTCTGTGGAAGAAGAAGCAATAGCTTCTAACATTCTTGAGTTTCCAATAAAAAATTTGTGCACATAGATGTACCACGTACAATAAGGTTTTTGAGAGTATCACATGTACTAATTCCTAATAAGTTGCCTATTCCACATTTGGTCTAAAATATTATTGTGTATCCAATAATTTATATATTCAAACCATCAATATCTTTGAACGTTTCATTCAATAATTTTTGAGTTATGAGTTCTGATCGCATGTTTCTTCATGTACAGACCAATCAAAGAACTTCCGTTTGAACAAAATCAGCCAAAAGTAGTAGAACAGAACCTCTAGATTTGAACAGCGTACGGATCTGAAAGTGGCTATCATTTCATGATCATCATGAACCAACATTTAATTATTTTGCTATATATATTCTTCTACGTATCATTGCTCAAGTCATGATAACCATATATGTAGAGTATTGTTGCTCAGTGCGAATGCCAACATTACCTCCATAGATACTACACGATGTTATTATATGCAAACAAAGATCTCTGCCACGCTCTATCAAGAAGTTTAACTCACACCAAGCACATTTCAACACACCTGCACAATCCGTGTGAATATTTTCTTTACAAATAATTGAGGATGAAAATGGAAGAAAAAGGATTCAAATATAAAATTAAAAGAGAGAGAAATAAAACAAGACAAAGGCTGTGAAATGCATATTGCATTCAATAGAAACAAAACAAAACAATCCGACTGCCGAGGAAATCTTTGATATAGATCATGTTTGTATTGGAGGGTATTGTTAATTGTCTCCTCATCTGCTCCACAACGTGCATGGTGCACATATACTCTATGTCATATAGTGTCACACTTTATTCTTCTGTGTTTGAGGTTTGATATGAACACTAAGCTACCCATAAGAACTTACCAGATACATGCTTTACTTTTTAAGGGATATTTCAACTTCCAAGTGTGAGTTTGGAGTAGCGGAAAATCTGGTCCATAAACTTGCGATGATTTACCAAAAAATGGTTTGTTATGCCCTATCTAATATTCCGTTTTAGCCGTTTATTTTTCTGATTTTGTAAAATGTCATCCTAACGTAATCCCGTTTGCATACTCCTAATCGAAATGCCTCAAATGATCAAAATATCTTCCAGAACAATAAGTTTTGAAAAGTAAATCTATGTTCCACATTCTATTCGATTGATCAATTAATTGATTAACTGTCAAATTGGGATAAACATCCAACATCTCCTACAACCCGAAAATTCATATTTTACAACAAGAAGTCAAATGACTATACAACAAGAAACCCAATAACTTATACAACAAGGAATAATTTGGGTCACAGATGTTACAATTCTCCCCCACTAAAATAGATTCGTCCCCGAATCTCAAGTCTCAGCTTGCTTTTCAAACCACTTGGAGAATTGTGCTTTTATCCTCGCCTCAGATTCCCAAGTCTCCTCATCCACCCCATTACAATCCTACAAGACCTTTATCTCAGGAGTTTTCTTCCTCCTATCCGCTTTGATTATGCGCTCCAGAATCTTAACAGGTCTTGCTGCAATCGTCATATTCGGTCTTAAATCAGATGGGATTTCAGCTAACACATGATCATCCCTATGCAAGCATTTCTTCAACATCGACACATGAAAGACTTTATGAAATGCTCGCATAGCAGCAGGCAATTCCAGCCTATACGCAACAGGTCCAACCCGTTCCAACACTCGGAACGGCCCCAAATATCTTGGATTCAGCTTACTTTCTGAGATAGATCTGCTAGGACCTTTCAGCATTGCCATCTTGAGATAAACCAAATCGCCAACGACAAACTCCAGCTCTTTTTTACGATTATCAGCATAGCTCTTTTATCTATCCTGAGCTTCTTTCATATTCAACTTCAAGATTCGGATTTTCTCCGTAGTCTCCTGCACAAAACTCTCGCCAAACATGCTTCGCTCCCCCACTTGAGTCCAATATAATGGCGTCCTACATGGCCTACCATAAAGAGCTTCATATGTTGTCATTCCAATGCTAGCTTGATAACTATTATTATATGTGAACTCCACCAAGTTCAGTTTACATAATTTTAATATTGAAGTGGACTTGACACTCTTAACAAAAATGTGGGTTTTTTCAATCACATCATGTCTTTTAAATTAATAGAAAAAATAAATTATCCCCTCTTGAATTAAAGTGAATTAAGGAGGAAACAAGGACTATTAAAAACTACTAGGTCGTTGATAAAAAAAATTAGCTTTAGTTTAAAAAAAAAATTCAAATGACCTAAATATTACATCAACCGAGTGTTTAACCAACCGATCTTGTTGTAAAACTCTGATGGATTTATATAATTTATATTATTGATGCTGAAATTGTCTTAAAGACAAGCCTGAGCCACTAATGAAAAAACAAGAAAAATCAGAAAATTGGAAAAAAAAACTAATCAATTAAAGAACTCAACAAAAGAAAGACAAAAAAAAAAAAAAAAAAAAAAAAAAAAAAAAAAAAAAAAAAAAAACAAAAGATAACTAACCATTGGCAGTTCTCAACAATTGCTGTTTTCATGAACTTACATGTTGTTATTAATGTTGTTTATAATCTGAATTGCACAACTCTTTCAATTATTGTGAAAAGTTTCATCCACAAATAACCATTGGCTGTAATCATCACAAAAAGTACCAAAGCCATGAACAGAGCCGGCCCACGGTACAAACAGGCCAAGCCCATGCTTGCGGCCGACAATTTATATAAAAAATTTCGGCCTTAAAATTTGTGTTCGCTATGTAGTCTAGTGGTAGAAACTCTGAGGCTATTTGTTCGTGTTCTAGGTTCGATTCCACTTCAGGTACACGTTTTTTTTTTTTTTTTTTTTAAACTTCAAACAATTAATTAATAAATTGTAAAACAAAAACTAAACGATCATTAATATAAAATCCTTAAAAAATGGAAAAAAAATTCCAATTAACCTAATTATCTAAATCACCGTCGTCGTTTCATCTTCTATGTTCCATCTTCTTCCTTCTTCCTCCTCTAGCATCTGCTTCACAAATCACAATCTTTGTTTCTAAAATTGTCATCCTTTTCTCAAATCAACGATTCAGCCTCTTTGTTTAATAATTTTGCAGAATTCATCTCATAAATTCAGTTTTCATTCGGTAAGTTTTTTCTCTGTCAGTTTTTTAAACTTATTGATCACGGCTTCTTTAAAATCATATAGATGTGCTTGTTTTTCAGTTTTGGTTCAAATCCTTATTAACTCTTGTGTAAAGTTTTCTTTTTTGAAACAAAGACCCTACAAAACAAGTTTCTTATAAATTTCTCTGTTTTGTTCTCCTTGATTACAGTATATTTCAATAAAGCCATGGAGAAATTGAGTGTTGGTGAAGATCAAGGAGGCAAAGGAAAAGACTCTAGGAGGTATCTTAGTTCCTTAGATTTCTAAACTATCTTTAGATTTCTGGAAAAGTGCAAAACACTCAGAAAAGTTTATTTTGGAGTTCGTTAATGAACAAAATAAAACCTCTTTGTACTTGTTCTCTGAAGACTTATGTAGAAATCATGTAAAGTAGGCTGCCTAGGCATACGTTTATTGTTGGCTTAAGTAACAAGAGTAGAGTTGTGACTTGTGAGAAACGTTTAGATTTGTCCATCAACTTTATATTATTGATTTTTAGGATTTAAGAAATCAGTTTAGTTAGATATAAATTTGTCCATCAGATATAAATTTGTATTCTATTTGTTTGGTCGACTTGGTTTATTTTCCCACTTTTAGAATTGTTTTAAGAATCATGAACCTAACCAAAGTGTTCTTTCTCGTTGGTTGTATTATTAATTTATTATTGAAGTATATCATCTTGATTCTTATACACCAAACATACAAAAACTCCCATTTGTTTATTTTACAGAGATATCTGTTGCATTTATACGTTTTAGAGATTCTAATTAGAAACTTTGAAGATCACTTCCTTAAGACTCTGAACTATATATCTCTGTTCATATCTCTGTTTATGCTAATTTTTGTTTGTTATCTTTTATAGTGATTCATATATTTAACAATTTTTTTTATTGCAGCAAGAAGTCTTCAAAACGTATAAAAAGTGAGATGGGAGGTGCAGAAAAAATAAGAAGAAAGAAGAGACAAGAAGCACTAACAAGATCTATGACTAATTCGATGTTAAGGTATGTTATACGACCTAAAACTTCGAACATTGATGAGACTTTAGAGGATGAGATCAATAGGAACGGTGATGAGGTTGATATTTCAGAAAATGCCCAAGTTAGAAATGGGGATAAGCGTGAGTGTAAAGAGAATGAGAATGGGAATGAGAATGAGAATGAGAATGAGAATGAGAATGAGAATGAGAATGAGAATGAGAATGGTAAAGAGAACGAGAATGAGAATGAAGAGGAGAACGCCGATGATGTTAGGGAATATCAAATCTCTGGGGATGTTAGTGATCCTGGAAATTGGGAAAAAATTGATAATAAACTGAGAGATTTTTTGGTTGAGAAAGGTCCAGTGACAAGGCTTCCGATTGATTATCATTTTCCAAGAGATCATATTGGAAGATGTTTTTCTCATTCATCTTACACAAGAAAAATAAGGAATGGAGAGAAGCAAGATAGGAGATGGTTAGTTTACTCAAAAATAAAAGATAAAATCTTTTGTTTTTGTTGTAAGTTATTCACGGAAGACAAAAATGCTAATCAATTAGCAACGATTGGATACAATGACTGGAGAAATGTTTCACAAATGCTCAGAGAACATGAGAAAAGTCATAAGCATATCATATGCATGACTAATTGGATTGAGCTAGAAGTAAGACTACAAACAAATCAGACTATTGATAAGCATATGCAGGAAGAGATCAACAAAGAAAAAGCACATTGGAGAGCTGTGTTGTTGAGGATCATTGCAGTGGTAAAGGGTCTTGCTAAAAACAATTTATCATTTCGTGGAAGAAGTGAAAAGATACGGGTGGATGGTAATGGAAATTTTTTGGGCATGATTGAGGCGATTGCAGATTTTGATCTTGTGATGAAAGAACATGTTAGACGAGTTGAAAAACATGAAACTCATAATCATTATATGAGTCACAAAATTCAGAACGAGTTGATAGAGATGCTTGGGAATGAGGTTAGACAAATGATCTTAAAGAAGATTTATTATGCAAAGTATTTTTCTGTTATTCTTGATACTACTCCTGATATCAGTAACCGGGATCAGATGTCGCTAATTATCCGATGTGTGGATATTTCTGAGACTTCGCCAAAGATTGAAGAATTTATTTTAACGTTCATTGAAGTCAAAGACAAAACCGGAGAAGGGCTTTTTGAGACCCTTCAAATTGTGTTACTAGATCTTGGATTGAGTATTGATGATGTTAGAGGACAAGGTTATGATAATGGGTCAAACATGAAAGGGAAAAATAAAGGAGTGCAGAAGAGATTGCTTGAAATTAATCCTAGAGCTGTTTACACACCATGTAATTGTCACAGCTTAAATCTCGCTTTCAGATATTGCTTCTTCGTCAACAATAGCGGTATCATTTTTTGGAATTGTTCAGTGTATCTATTGTTTGTTTGCCTCTTCGACAAATAAGTGTGAAGTTTTCAGAGAGATTTTGAATGGTATTGCCGTTAAACCATTATCACAAACTCGTTGGGAGAGCCGCGTTAAAAGCGTTAAAGCAATACGATTTCAAGCTCCACAGATTAAAAATGCTTTGTTTCACTTGGCTGAAAATAGTGATAATCCAAAAACAAGAAGCGAGGTTGAGTCTCTTGCATTGAGCGATATCCATGGAATTAGGAGTTTTGAGTTTTTGTTTGGGATGATTATTTGGTATGAACTCTTGTTTGTAGTTAATAAAGTAAGTAAGTTCCTCCAGTCAGAAGATATGGATATTGATATTGCTATTGCTCAACTGAAAGGTCTTGTTTCTTTTTTTAGAAAATACAGGGAAACAGGCTTTCAAGCAGCAAAGGTAGAAGCTGAACGAATTGCTATAGATATGAAAATTGATCCTGTATTTTCTGTGAAAGCAAAGCGTCTTAGTAAAAGAAAACGGTATCATGATGAAGAGCCTGAAAATTTTGGGGATGATGTAATATTGACACCAGAAGAAGATTTCAGAATCAACTACTTCATCAAAATCATTGATCAAGGTTTGGTTTCTTTTGAAACAAGGTTTGATCAACTTCAAAGTTATGAAAAGAATTTTGGATTTTTATTTGACTTGAAGAAGCTAAAGTTAGCGGATGATGACAAGTTGATGGCCTCTTGTGCTAACCTTGAAGTTTATCTAAAGCATGATACTCATTCTGATCTTGATGGTAATGATCTATTTTTGGAGCTGAAGCTTTTAAGAGGGGTTTTACCTAAAGAGATTAAGAAGGTTGTTGAGGTCTTAGATTTTTTTGAAAAAGATGGAAAGTTGTTATCCAAATGCATGGACTGCATATCGCATAATGATGACGATTCTAGTTTCTGTTGCTTTTGCGGAAAGAAGTTTTTCAAAGCTGAAGCTCATAAAATCTTATCTACGGTCGACTATGTCACAAGAAAGGCTGAATGGATTGTCGATATTGTCCATTAAAAGGGATATGGCGGAAAAACTTGACTATGAAAGTTTGATGGATGAGTTCGTAAGTAAAAATGCAATGAGAATCATATTTAAAAAGAAAAAAAATATTGATATCTGATGCTTTAAATTTTGTAGTGTTTTTGCCTTTTGTTAAACATTTTCAGTTTTTTGTTTAGATCAAATTTTTTTATTATTATTATAAGCATGTTCAAAGTGGCCTTTTTTTTTCCGTCGCTTGTAGTCCCGTAAAACATTGGGCCGGCTCTGGCCATGAATCCTACGTTTTACTACGTTTTTCTTCTCTAGTTTAAGATTCAAAAAATTCGAAATTGAACAGAAATTTGTCTCTCCCTTTTTTCGTTTATAGATAGGAACATTTTAACAACCACATATATATAAGTCAATGATCTAACAAGGCAAAATTTCTACAAATGATAAAACGTGTTTCATGCAGATATGGTCAAGTGAAACTGTTGAAGAAAACTGAGAAAAATCAATATTTATGATGTTAACTTCATTAGAAGAATGTTCCTTGTTTATTGTAATGAAGATAACTCTTATGATTTTGTGTTAGTTTCCGGGTTTCTGCTTTTGGATTTCTTGGGTTACTCTAATAGATAACAGATTTTTTTAAAAGATCATATTATCGAGAAATTAAAGTTGCCAATATCGCGAAAGAAAATTTCTTCACTCCAAGCATTACATCCACTCATTAAAAATAAAAGTTTTATCCTGGTGTTATCCTTATATACACTACTCCAAACTAACATGAAATACACATGGCATTGAATATTGAACTTATATATGGATATTTACCTAGATAAAGACAAATACATGACATGTATGGATTAGAATCAAAGTATTATCAATAATTTCGATTACGTGTCCCGTTTTGGTTGGTTTAATCAAATTGAACTGCAATAGACACTAAAAAACCATAAACAAATCTTGGTTTGCATTATTTGCAATTTTTCTATATCTGATAATGTAATTAAAACCATCGAACGAAACATAATCGTTTAAAAAAATTGGAGCTGTAATTAAGTTGTTAGCAACGGATAAAATTGAAAACATACTAAATTAACTAGAATAGTAGATTAAGTTCTCATACTTTAAAAGTAAAAGAAAAGAAAAATCAAAATCCAAAATCCGGACGTGGTGACACAGTGATCTCGACTCTAAAAGCTAAGGGCATGATTAATGGAGAAACACTTTATGGGTTTCTTAATATTTTTATAATATTAAATTCTTAAGAGATACTTTCTTAAGTATTTAAAATAAGAAACTATCTACATTGGTTTCTAAAAAATATAATAAATTTAATCATTAAAATAATTAAGAAACTCACCTAAGAACCTCCTAAGAACCCCCAATAATCATGGTCTAAGAGCGTAAATTTGCTATAGCTCTAGGTTGGATTATACTGTAGACAAACACTATATGTTGGTCACTTAATCACTTGGTGTCGGTGCGAATGTCTTATACGTTGGTCACTTAACCACTTAGTGTCGGTGCGAATGTCTTATCCGTGATGAGTTTGCAGAAAAGTTATTTTTAAGAGATTTGACAAAACTGAGCTTAACCAGAATAATAATATACAAAATTACACGTCAAAGAAACGTGTGTACTATGCTTAGCCACCTCGTCGGCGTCGAGAGAGGCCCCAAACCTCGCTTCCCGTTTTCTTTCTTTCTCCGGCGGCTATCCTTACAGCGGGAGTAAGGCGGAGCTTCGTTTTCGGTCTTGGTGTCTTGGTGGCTCCTCCTCCCCAGTTGGTGCTCCTAGGGCGATGGTGGAGTCTCGGTTGCTTCACAGCCACTCGGCTGTGACTTCGCGACCCTGTGAAGTGCCTGGGGCTCGGTGATTCTCTGCGGCGATTCAAGGAGGAGGTTGCTTCGGCGAGCTCTACGGCCCTACCACTATTGGAGGGCGGCGGTGGGGGGCCTGATGAGGCTAGTCAATGATTTCCGATCTTCTTTTTATTCGCTAAGAGTGGCTGTCGGCTCTGCGCAGCGTCAGGATTGCTCCAGCCTTAGGTTGCGGCGTAAGCCTCCTGCAGGCGTTGGTGTCCCTTTAACTGCATCGGAGTCCGCCTATCCTCCCCTCAGCATCCGCCTGGCTTCGATCTCGCCGCCCCTCCTTCATCCTCTTCCGATGACGAGTAGATCTAGGGTAAGAAGGAGTTTTTTTTTGCTTTAGGTTAGTGGGCTTGCTTCTCTTGTAGTTGGCTTGTTTATCTTGCTTGGGAATTTAGTGTTGTTGGATTTGCTGGGCAATGGAAGGTAGGCTGAGTGGTATTTTTGGTGGGCTTCTTCAATAGGCAGTTGGTTTTGCTTATGGTTGTGTCTATTCAATTGGCTCGGTGATGTTCGTTCGAGACGTCATTCGGAGTTTTACGGTTGTTTCTTCACAGCTTGCTTCTCTCTGGGTGACTTGAGTTCTCTCGGCAGGATGTAGCGGGTTTTCTCAACATGTTCGGTTCACCAGAGGCTTTGTAATCTTCGCTTTTGGTTTGCTTGGTTCTCTTGCAAGGTCAAATTTAGGAAACTCTCAGGAAGTTGCAGGAATCGTCTGTTCAAGGGATTTGGGATGGTTCCTTGGCAACTTGTAGGTTTTCTGGATTCTAATATGTGCTCGGGATCTGAGTCGGCCACTCCTGGTGGCTCCGGTTGATCTACTCATTTTCTTATTGATGTTCACTTTTCATTAGTTTGTGATGCTTTATTTGTCTTAGTTTTTTTTTGGTTTTTTTGTTTTCTTTGTTTTTTCTTTAATTTATGTCACAAATCGAAAAATGTTATAAAATTTAACATTTTACCAATAGGGAAAACGATCTATTTCCCATGAACAGTAACCAAATATACAAAATTACAAATATAAGTCAATGATCTAACAAGGCAAAATTTCTACAAATGATAAAACGTGAGTCCTGCAGATATGGTCAAGTGAAACTGTTGAAGAAAACTGAGAAAAATCAATATTTATGATGTTAACTTCATTAGAAGAATGTTCATTGTTTATTGTAATGAAGATAACTCTTATGATTTTGTGTTAGTTTCCGGGTTTCTGCTTTTGGATTTCTTGGGCTACTCTAATAGATAACAGATTTTTTATAAGATCATATTATCGAGAAATTAAAGTTGGCAATATCGAGAAAGAAAAATTCTTCCCTCCAAGTAGGTGTGGTCATAAAATCTGAATCCGAATCCGATCCAAAAAAGCCGATCCTAACCCGATCCGAAATAGGTTCGGATTATATTCGGATTCTATATGACCATATCCGAATAATCCAAAATCCGAAATCCGAATAACCTGATCTGAATCCAAAAATCCGAAAAACCTGAAAAACATGGAAAAATCGGAATAACCCGATCCGAATCCGACAAAAACCCGATCCAAAATAGCTTCGAATTCTATTCGGATTCTATATGACCCTATTCAAATAATCCGAAATATGAATAATTCGATCCGAAATCCGAATGCCGAGCCTTACCTCCAAACATGTACTTTGACATCTACTCATTAAAATTAAAAGTTTTGTTCCTGCTGTTATCCTTATACACTACTCCAAACTGACATGAAATACGCATGGCATTGAATATTGAACTTATATATGGATATTTACCTAGATAAAGACAAATACATGACATGTACGGATTGGAATCAAAGTATTATCAATAATTTCGATTACGTGTCCGTTTTGGTTCGTTTAATCAAATTGAACTGCAATAGACACTAAAAAAGCATAAACAAATCTTGGTTTGCATTATTTGCAAATTTTATATATCTGATAATGTAATTAAAACCATCGAACGAAACATAATCGTTTAAAAAAAATGGAGCTGTAAGTTGTTAGCAACGGATGAAATTGAAAACATACTAAATTAAACTAGAATAGTAGATTAAGTTCTCATACTTGAAAAAAAAAAAAATCAATCTCGACTCTAAAGCTAAGAGCGTAAATTTGCTAATAGCTCTAGGTTGGATTATACTGTAGACAAACACTATACGTTGGTCACTCAATCACTTGGTGTCGTGCGAATGTCTTATCCGTGATGAGTTTGCAGAAAAGTTATTTTTAAGAGATTTGTCCACCTCCGGATTAGTCAAACACTTTGACAAAACTGAGCTTAACCAAAATAATAATATACAAATCAAAGAAACGTGTGTACTATGCTTAAAATCATCATCATCATCTTCTCAATGTGTACTATAGCCGCCTAACCTGGTCACCATCGGCTATAATCATACTAATGTGTTTATTATAAATAAGTATTACATCAACCCATATCATCTTCATCCACAAATAACCATTGGCTATAATCATCACAAAAACTACCAAAGCCAGGAATCCTACGTTTTACTTCGTTCTTGCCTTAACCGCGGTTCTGGCTGCAAACGCTTATGGTGCGGTTCTCGACATCGACGGAAACGCCATATTCCACGACAGTTACTATGTTCTCCCCGTCATCCGTGGCCGAGGCGGCGGCCTGACTCTAGCAGGCCGAGGCGGCGGCCTGACTCTAGCAGGCCGCGGTGGCGAGCTATGTCCTCTCGATATCGTGCAGGAATCTTCAGAACTCGAGGAGGGCATTCCTGTAAAATTCTCAAACTGGAGGCTTAAAGTTGCGTTCGTTCCCGAATCAGAGAACCTCAACATCGAAACAGACATCGGAGCCACGATCTGCGTCCAGTCAACCTACTGGCGGGTGGGTGAGTTCGACGAGGAGAGGAAGCAATACTTCGTTGTGGTTGGTCCTAAACCAGAAGGGTTCGGACAAGATTCGTTAAGGAGTTTCTTCAAGATCGAGAAATCTGGAGATTTTGGTGCTTACAAGTTTGTGTTCTGTCCTCGGACTTGCGACTCTAACTGTGTGAAATGCAGTGATGTCGGGATATTCGTGGATGAAAACGGCGTTCAGCGTTTGGCTTTAAACGATAAACCTTTCTTGGTTATGTTCAAAAAAGCCAATGTGACCGAAGTTTCGTCCAAGACTATGTGAGAGGACAAGTCTCGATCTTTAGTTTGACTAGTAATAATAAAACCTCTCTGTTTTCTTGAAAACTACATATTGAATAAAATATTATCTCTTGTGTGTATCGTTCTAGTAAGTAGCTTAATATTCACATCATCAAGTTATAATCAAATTTTGTGGTCAACAATTGGGACTGGTAAGAACAATATATTATGGGTCGAAGTTTTGTATAGGTATGAACCGGAATCTTTCGGTATACTTTATCAAAAGTACCCCAGCCACCGGTACTTGTTATACGTACATTACTTGATATCCGCCGGATCAAGTACAAGCAAGTACCCGTAGTTAGCAAGCCAAGTAGTAAGGTCCCTAAGTCAATTTCTTGCAAGTACTAAGCCAAATACAAAAAAAAAAATTTTGGCACTATTTGTCTCGTTACTTGCCATAGTACACGTTACCCGTAGTACTACCCACTACCCGCTCAGATACCCGTAAACATCAAGACATTGGACCATTTTTAATTTTTATATTTGAGCCCGCAAACATCAAAACATTGGATATTTTTTAATTTTTATACTTAAAAGGGCCCTACTTAAAACTTAAGACTACTGCCAATATTTTCATAAGGCCCATTTTCGGTCCAGCTACTAAAAACCTAAAGCTAAACCTAAGAGCATCATTATTGTAGAAACTCATATGGGTTTCTAAAACATTTTTTTAATATTAAAATCTTAAGAAACCCTAAGAAAGGGTTTCTTAAGTTTCTTAAATAAGAAACTTTGTGATGGGTTTCTTAAGTTTTAATATTAAAATAATCAAAAAAAAATTATAAGAAACCCATAAGAACCCCATAAGAACCTTGCATTGATCATGCTCTAATACCCTCACTCTGACTGTCAGTCTCTCACACGCGCAGCCACACTCTCAGTTTCTCCCACCAGAAAACACTAATCTCAAACCCTAATCTTCTCATCTCTTCTTCTTCTTTGCCCGTTCGCCATCTCTGCTTCGTCCGTTCGCCGTCTCTGCTTCGCCCGTTTGCTGTCTCCGGTATTTGCAAGTAACCCGCAATTAGCAAAAAATTGACTGGGTACTTGAACGGCGGATACTTGCTTCCGACGGGTACAAGCACGGATTCAAATTTTTAATACTCGGACGGAGCGGATGGGTAGCAAGTATACAAAAAACACGGGTACCCCGTGCCCAGGGTTTCAAAACGGTTAGGTATTTAAACAGATGGGCCTGTTTTGGGCCAACGAGATTTGGATCAGTGCAAATTAGAATTTACGGTTTATCGGTAAAAGTCAACGGTTTCATAAATCTCTGGACCTAAAAGTTTTTTAAGGTATAAAATCTTGCTGACCAAAATCGTCTCCACGATCTCTCAGATTCTTCCATTGACAAATATTAGCCTTTGTCTCTTGGAACTTTGAACGAAAATGGCGGAAACGATCGGCTCAGGTAGATCCTTCTTTTACTTCTTCAGCTTTCTCAATTAATCTGAATTGAATCTTTCGTATGTCGACATTTGTATGGAATCTGCGAGCTACATCCCAAATGTAATTAGCCAATTTGATTTAGATCGAGCCTCTCTTGTATAGTGATTAGATGTCGCCAAAACCCTAGTCTTTAATATCACAGCGTTTTGTTTGTGCAGAGGTTTCGTCGATGTCTGACAAATCCGCCAAAATCTTCGTCGCTGGTCATCGCGGTTTGGTTGGATCTGCCATAGTTCGCAAGCTTCAGGAACTGGGTTTCACCAATCTTGTCCTTCGAACACACGCCGAGCTTGATCTTACCCGTCAAGCCGATGTTGAATCCTTCTTTGCTCAAGAGAAGCCAGTTTATGTTATCCTAGCAGCAGCTAAAGTTGGTGGGATTCACGCTAACAACACTTATCCTGCTGATTTCATTGGTGTCAACCTCCAGATTCAGACCAATGTGATTCACTCTGCTTATGAGCACGGCGTGAAGAAGCTTCTCTTCCTTGGATCTTCTTGCATTTACCCTAAATTTGCTCCTCAGCCAATTCCTGAGTCTGCTTTGTTAACCGCACCGCTTGAACCAACTAATGAGTGGTATGCTATTGCTAAGATCGCAGGGATTAAGACTTGTCAGGCTTACCGGATTCAGCACGGATGGGATGCAATCTCTGGCATGCCCACTAATCTGTATGGTCCTAATGACAATTTCCACCCGGAGAATTCGCACGTGCTTCCTGCTCTCATGAGGAGGTTTCATGAGGCGAAAGTGAATGGAGCAGAGGAAGTTGTGGTGTGGGGCACAGGTAGTCCGTTGAGGGAGTTCTTGCACGTGGATGATTTGGCTGATGCTTGTGTTTTCTTGATGGATCAATACAGCGGGTTGGAGCATGTTAACATAGGAAGTGGTCAAGAAGTGACGATCAAAGAGCTGGCTGAGCTGGTGAAAGAGGTCGTTGGCTTTGAAGGGAAGCTCGGATGGCATTGCACTAAGCCAGATGGAACACCGAGAAAACTGATGGACAGCTCAAAGCTCGCATCTTTGGGTTGGGCACCAAAGGTTTCTCTCAGAGATGGTCTTCGCCAAACTTATGATTGGTATTTGAAGAATGTGTGCAACCAATAAGTAATGCGTTCTCATATATACACAACTCTAAGTCTAAGGTAAATCAACTTATCACCACAATGTGGTTTACCTTTTTTTGAGATTCAAGAATTGCTTTTTATCTACATTGACTGAGGAATTTACATTGTCCGAGATAAGACTTGCCTATTGATACAACTTTGTTCACAACTCCATACCCGGGCAAGAATTATTTCGGGTTTCGGGTATCCGAGTATGATGTATCATTTAGTTTTCTTCTATACAAAATATCAAAAACATTTATGAGACGTTTCAAGAAAAAATTTATGAATTTAAAATTATAGGAAACATAATATAGTCTAAGACTAAAGTTTATAATATACTAGCTAATACTACCTCAAATTAATTTACCTAATTAAATCACTTCGAATCCATAATTATTTGTTATTGACCTTGTTGTTGTTACCTATCTATCTCTATATATTATAAATTCTAATACACAGATATATATATAGTTTAGAGTGTGTTGACTAAATACATACGTATATATAGAATAATCCAATTTTTATTGATAGATCAAGTTAGTGAGCTAGAGTTACTATAATACCTTATTTTTATCAATATCTAGATTTAAGTGTGTAGATCAATGAGTATTACGAAATTAGGACTTTAGTAATGGCATATATGAGCTAGTCTTAGCTGAATTCTTGTGAGGTATATGAATCTTGTTCATATAACTACGTGGGTATAAACCCTAGAAAGTACGTATATATTTATACACTACCAAACCCTATGACGTTCTTCAATTAAATCAATTTAATTAGGCCAAGCAAGGTGAGATGATATTATGCTATATTTACATCTATAGGCTATATATATTTTATAGGGATGTAGTCTTGTAGATATGGATCAGAGCTGCTTTCTTTTAGACTTTTGTAATTTTTTTTTAATAAACTAATAAAATGCTAATGTGGCAAAAAGAGAAATGATATGACACTTAGAGAGTTTTACAAAAACACATACGTTTTATATATATATATATACACTTATTATACTCCGGTGGTATATTATAATGAGCACCGGAAGATAATATTATATTATATTTTATCTATATTTTATCAAAAAATATTTTATAAATAGATTGATCGTCAAATATTTTTTAAAAAAAATGATTCACAAAACCTTGATTTGTATTTTTCTGTAGATAATCATATCAATTTGAAAATTAAGTAAATATTTTAAAATAATATTTTCACAAAAATAAGTAAATTAAACACTAAACACTAATATAAAGACTCTTAACAAACTATATTAAAATAATATTTTAATAAAATACATTAAACACAAATAGAAAAAATCTTCTAATAATATAATAAGATTTGCTAAAACAAATTATTACCTTTTCATCAACTAATAATAACTCTATTTCCATGAGTATTCTCATGAGTATATTATTTGCTTTGATATTTCTTGTTTTCCATTTTCGAACTAAGCATACTATAGTACGACGATAAACACGATTTTTGTATAATTGATCTAAGGTAAGATGTACTTCTGAATTCATTTTTCTCATTTAATATGATGAATAACAAAAGATAAAAGATGAATGAGAAGATGATTTGTTAAGAATATATACTTTGGTATTTATAACCAAACTACTACAATAATAATTTGAAAAATTAACATAATTGTAATGTAAAATATTAAATATTAAACATTTTATTAAAACTGACAATTGTCTTTTCTGGTGATACATTAACAGTAAATTGTCTTTTCTATTATTTTCTTTTATTCTGCTATTTACATTTTTATTTAAACTGACAAAAAATTTAATTGATTATCTATTTTAATTTTTTTATATAGAAAATTGTCATTACCAAAAAGTTGAAAATTACCAAATTTTCGGTTACTGGCATTTTTGCTTAAACTGAAATTTTTTTAATTAATTATTTATTATATATTTTTTATATAGAAAATTACCATTACCAGAAAGAGACACCTCTCATAAACTAAATTAGCGATGACACGTGTCAAAATCTAATAAATTATCACTTTGACATATGTCACGTTTACGTTAAACGCGTTCAGTTTTATATAATAATATGAGGAAGTAGGAGTATGTCAAAGCGGGTTAACCCATCCCATATAATCCTCCATCCTACAGTTAGCTAAGATATTTTGCGGGGATTTGGTGAGTCGGAACATCAAGGACCAATTTATGTACTCGGTCTTGTTGCAAGCTGGCATATAAGAAGAGAACCAAATGACAAATAATGAATCTCAGCCCAATGGGCTGACACAAGCCTTGTTAAAGATAACGTGAACAAAACGCACCGCGATTCAAACGTGGAAATAAAAAGAGTGGTCCAAACAGAGCTCAAGGCCTCAAGCCCTAAAACATCTCTCTCGTTTTCTCTCGCTTACCTTTGTTCGCTCACTCGCTTAACTTCACAGCCCCGCTCAAGTTTAGACACGAAACTCATTTCAAATCAGTTTAATCAAATCTAAACACAGAAAGGGGAGAAAACAAATCGCCGGCGATATGCCTTCTCCTCCGGTGCCGGAGGCGGTGGTGAGCCACCGCTTCGTAGCTTTTCTCATCTGGCAATCAATACCTTCATCAGCCATCTTCTTCTTCTTCAACCTTTTCCTCTTCTCAACCACTTCAGTCATCTCCTTCTTCCTCACTTTCTTAGTCTTCCATACCTCACAGCTTCTCTTCTCCGTCTCGTTAGCTCTCCTCTCTTCTCCGACCCCAGATTCTCCTCTTTCCCCTCTCCAATTCGCTATCGGCCTTCTCCGTCATCTCTCGGATCCCGAGTTTCGCCGCCGTGCTCGCGTGTCCTTGCGCATCGTGCTCTTCGTCTGCGCTACTTCCCTCGCTGGATTCTGCTCCGCTGCTGTGTTTTGCTTGTCAAGTGATTCGTTTGGAGCGATTGGAAGAATAGGGTTTAGGGGATTTGTGACTGGGTTGCTCTACGCAGTCCTCTTCGTCATTAAGCAGCGATGGGTTTTGGAGTTTCCCATTATTCAGGTTTTGTGTCTTTGATTCTTGATTCATGGAATACTTCATCAATTTTGTATCTTTGCTGATTTTTACTTGTGTTTTTCCAAACAGCGTCCACCGTTCTTCAGCTTCAAGATTGGTCTTCCTTCTGCTCTAACACAAGCTCTGAAGCTATCAGGTGTGCTTTATGTGTTGTCAACCATAATGCTATTGTTTCTGCTAGACTGGTCGGGTGGGCTTGTGTCTGTATCGAGATTCTTGGGTGAGCAGGTCTTATCTTATGCTGGCAGTTTCTGTCTGATTCTCTCTTGGGAAGTGACTCACCACATACATAAGGTTAGTTAAGTTTTCTTTGATGATTTGAATCGATAGATGTAATTGGTAGGTTATATAACCGTTTAGATTGGTGGTATAGTTTAGTGTGTCAAGTTCCCCGTAACTTTTTAGTGAACATAGTCGAGGTAACATGTTAGATTGTAGAAGAGTTAGAACTCACTATTACTTGAGTGATGCAAAACTGAACTGAGAAAAATCTGAAAAGCAATGGCAACTTAGCTGAGTTTGCCATCACGTTTTGCATTGATACTGTGTGGAATTGTTTTCTTGTTTTGTTTGGCATTTCTGTACTTAACTATTTCTGGTTTAGAAGCTCATGTCATCAAGGTTTGTCTGTCTTCTGTGTATGTGGGATCTGTTTAAAGAAAACACATATAAATTTGTATCGATCTGCATAAATTGTTTACTTTTCTTGAATAGCTTAACTCTTCCTGCCTAAACACTTTGAAGGATTCACCTGTGAGCTTTGTTCCGTGTATTACTTGTTACTCTATCAAGGAATATATATACTTTAGCTACCTTTCCAGGTTCTAGATACAAAAGAAGTTAGTTACAATTGTCGTTTTCTTTTCTAGGTTCTGCACACAAAGCGGTTTAGCTTTGCTCCTCCAAAAGGATCTGCTGCAGCAGAAACGAATCCAAGCGAGCCTCTTCTTGCTGCTTTAGAAGGGAGTACTCCGGGTTCCCTCGAGCAGTCTCTTGCATACCTTGATCTCTACATGGTGTCTCAGAATAATGTCGACACATGGCGTCGTGCTGCCTTCTTCGAGGAGTCAACCGAGACTTACAAAAGAGTAATCACTTTATGCTTGAGGCCTTTGGAAGAGCTTGCCTCCAAGTTATCTTTTGGGCTAGACCACACCTTCACTGAAAAAGGCTATCAGACACCACTCCAGCCACCAACCGAGTCGT